>JAKSZP010004688.1:0-35410 GCA_022478985.1 Massospora cicadina
AACCAACATTTTTCTCAGTGCTATGAAACTGATTAAATAGTGGTCAATTGGGGTAGTGACAAGTTGGGATCAGGTCCCGCAATTTTGACCTAACTGCCAAATTGTTCAGGAATGGGCGGGTTTGTTCATTGAGAACCAACATTGAAAAATTTGGCGGTGGGCTGAGTCGCTGTCAGTTTGACCTCAAATTTATAAACTGGGGCTTGGCTACATTTCCACCGGTTGGCACAATGGCATTTGGCCCAATGAGTGATGGGGATCCCCCAAGGCCATCCCACATAGGGATGGGTCCATTTGGTTGGGAACAGGTTTGGGATGCCCAACCCGCCCACACTCGGTCGCTGAACTGTTCATTTGGTCAATGGCATCACATTGGCTGCAATGCCCAAATTGCCAACAGAGGGCTTTGAACCCTTGTTGATGGCGCCCAGTGTTAGTTCTATTGGCACATTGATCAAATTGGAACCATTGCGCGATCTGGCCAATACCTCAGTCTTCATGCCTTTCCAGCCATTTGAGATTTGGCCATCAGCCAGATTGCCACTTGAATTAGATCTGACTAATTTTAATCTGACAATCTTGGCGCAGATTTTGCTGATTCCCCGCAACAGTTCTGCCAAGGTGAGTGTAAGTACTGGTGGTGGGTTCTGAAGCGTAAGAGCTGTTACCCATTGCTCATCTAATATGTGAGTGAGATCGCCCTGAGTAATGAGGGGTACTGCCATCCTCTTCAGTGTCTTTTTACTTGGGAATGGGAAGATGGCCCAATCAAATAGCCAGGGGACGTTCCCGGGACTTACAATTCCCCAGGTCTAATCTTAGGAGGGGAAGTGCTGTGGGTGATGCTGAAAATGGCTCAACAGATCATTTCTCGATCAGTGGAATGACTAGAATTCAACCCCAAACCAGTGGAGGTATAGGTGACTAACCCACCGCAGAAGGGATGAACAAGGACCTTTTATAGATTTGGGCGTGCAAAGGAAATTATATTAACATTGGGATGACGTCAAATAAAGATTCCCGCCCTAACAATTCAGAGGATATAGTATATGAAGTTGATGACGTCTATAAAATTCAGTATGAAAATTAAATCCATTATATACCTTCAGGGGGCCAAAATACTTTGCATTCTGCCAATGACACTTCATGAGTAGACCAAATTAAAAACAAGAGCATCTGAGGCTCAAAAAAGAGTACTACCAAATTTAGGAAATCAACCAAAATTGATAGTTGTTTGAAACCATGATGTGAGGCGCAACTTAGGGGCGCCATTGCTCAATCCTGATGTTGAACAGAATATTACCAAATTTGGTAATCAATCAATATCACAAGAAGATAAAATCGCCCAACACCTAGATGTGGTGACTAGTGAAGGTGCCCCTGTACATCCAGGTTTAAAGTAACCACCGCTATGAAGGAGCTCGAAACTACAGGAATTGACCCAAATAGATGGGGCTACTAAAGCAACAATCAGATGGCGTCAATTAGTAGATATTGATATCTACATATTAAGACCCATGTTTCTAATTTTTTACAATATTTCATTTATTTTTAGATTTTAAATTATCCCTTGAAGTATAAAATATTTTTCTTTTTATCTTTATAAAGAATTTTTCCACAGAATCTCAGGTTTATCCTTTTATTTTACTTATAGTTGTTTAAGTGAGCTGGTTTCCAAAAACCAGTCTGGGATTAGTCAGTAAACAGAATAAAACAACTTTTCTGAGATCTGTCCTGTTTGAATGAGGACACTCTCTATAGTGTTACCTTGGAGCCAAGCTGCCAAGGAAGAGGTTGGATTGGCTTCCTTTGAGTACTGAGGACCAATGAACAATGAATATGTCTAAGAGTTTCAACTTGAGATTCGCCTTGGGTGTAGAAATTTTATCAAAGATATTGATGCTATATAGGGTAGCAACAGCGGAGAATTATTTTACGAGGATGATTGTGATTTTAGCAAAGGTTGTCTAGTGCCTAATATGTATGGAGTAGACCCCCTGAGCAGCAAGTCAGCCTCATATGTTAAGCAAGCTGAGATCAGCGAGCTGAATGATTTAAGCGCAATTGTAACATTTAGTGATCACTACAAATTGCTCTTTTTGCAGCCCTTTTCACCTATCTTTAAAATATGGATTACATTATGAGGAAATTAGTGTATTCTCTTTATGACCTCTATCAAGATTATTCCTTAAAATCCTAGTCCAAGCCAAGAAATGTTTATTAACGCTTTTTGTTCTAGCCTTTGGTACTCAACTCAGAAACTTGAGCAGGCTGAGAACAACCACAAGGCAGAACGCCGCCATCTTATAGATCTTATGAGCAAATCATCAGGATGTTTAAGATGGCTCTTGTCAATGTAGCCAATCTCATGCAGATAATTGGGCTTTGGCCAAATGGTCATCTGATTTGGATATTGAACCTGCCAAGTAAGAACTTAATGGCAATGAGGCAGCAATGAGGGTCAATTTGCCTACAGTTTTTACTGTATGCTCCTCTCCAGGTTGTTCTTAACGAAATAATAAACCATAATCTCCAGTTCAAGTTTTGCCAGCAGCTGTCACTAGTGCTGCTCCTGCATCTGATCCTAACACTACTGCAACGGCCTTACCCACTGTTAATTCCAACCCCACGCAGCTAGTATTTATTTCTTTGTTACCTCTTCCTAACCTAACAAGAAATAAGGGCATGTTAATTATTATTAAGTTAGCCCTGCCAACCTGCATACATTAAATAGGAATGGGAACATTAACACGTTTAAGTTATTTTTATATTAAAAAATACTGTAAGTCCAGGGGAACATCCCCTGTGTGTTGATCAGGCCCTCTTCCCGTTTCCCAGTAAAAAGGATCTGAAGAGGGTGGCTGTACCCCTCGTCACCCAGGGAGACCTCGCCCATGTGGTAGACGAGTGCTGGATAACAGCCCTCCCTCTTTGGATCCCTCCCCCGGTGCCCACATTCACCTCACCCAAAATTGTACACCTGATCAGGGAAATTTGCACTAAATTGCTGAAACGAAGTCAATCAGTCTGAAAAAAATGGAAATGAGCCTGATGATTGGAATCCACATATTTGAAAAGGAATAAAGATTGATAATAAGCCAGAATTGCTGACATTTTTGATTTGGCCAATACCATGATTGTCAAAATTAACCCATTCAAAAATCGTCAGGGATGATCCCTGACATGCAGGTAACAGCATTGGACACCATTGACGATATTTCAAAGCTATCTTCCAGCTAATCGGGCATTGCAGCCATGCAAGCTTTTGACCAAACAAACAGCCCAGCAACTGGGCATGGATGGGTTGGGCATCCCAAACCCATTCCCAACCGATTGTGATCGCCCCTACGTGGGGTGGCCTTGGGGGATTCTCATTGCTCGTCAGGCCAGATGCCATCATGCCAACCGCTGGAAATACAGTCAAGTCTCAGTTTGGGCATTTGTGGTTGAGCCTGACAGCGACTTAGCCTGCTACTGATTCCTTTGATGTCAGTTCCCAGTGAGCTTATCTGCCCCCATTCCCAAATAATTTGTCGGTTAGGTCAAGCTTGAGGGACCCAATCCCAGCTTGTTTCCTCATCAATTGACCACAATTTAATCAGTTGCATCGCACTGAGAAAATGTTGGTCAATTTTTCTTCCTTTATTTTCCATTAAAACCCTTTCCCATTATTTTTTGTTTTTTATGTTGAAAGTAAACTGCCTTTTCCACTGACACTCACACACCCCTCAGGGTTAATGGCTGTAGTCTTCTGGTGCTTTATTATGCGCTTGTATGAGATTCAGGCTCACCAGCAGTTATTGGCGAAACTCCTTTTCAGTTTATATCCATCATACTAGCAGCAGTGTCTTTGGCATTTTGGTTGCCATTCAGGTCCTCCAGCACCTAGGCTGGCAGACTGGTCTAATTCCTAACTTGCTGTTTGCCTGGCAAATACAACTAATCAGGACAAACTGGCCACGTTGATTAATCTTTTGGAACCTATTAGCTAAGAGTTGTTAATGCAAAGATATTAGAAGATTATATGTTTATGCTAATGCCAAAGGGATTATCATCAATGAGTTTGGAAGGGCGGAATCTATGATAGAATTTAAAATTCTTCTTTTATATAATTTTAAATCAGGTTAAGATGTATTAGAATTTTGCCAATCATTTTTTGGTATGAGCCCAGGCGTTGTATGTGTTTAAGATTCAGATTCATTATGATGCTTAAGTTGCTTTGTTTCATGCTTGCAAACCTTTTAAGGAATTATATTGGGCCATAGCCCATTTTGTATATTTAAAAATTACATCACTGAAATGGTGGATTAGATCTGCCACTGTGCCCTTACCTTTGATAAACCTATCACTAAATAATCTTAGGAACAATATTATATTATCTGGCATTGATGAAATACAATGATAAGGGAAAGCCATTGTAGAATAAATTTGAATATTCTAGTTTCGCCAATAGTTTGATAATCCCACTAATGAATCAAAAAAATAAAGAATGCAGCCTTGATGGAATGGTTACCAATAGTTAGGATGTTATGGAACAAATTTGCAGTAAGTAATACTGAATCATGGGTTAGCTAAGCCTATGCGGCCAATGGACATAATGGACTTACCCATCATCCAGAGTCCAGCTTACACACCATATACTGGCTTGAAGACTCCTAATGAGACACTTACTAGAACAATGATTTGCCCTAATGAGACCATAGTTCTTAGACCATACAAAAGCATCAACCCTGTAGTTTTATTTTATTATAATTCTAAAGATCTATCTACATGCTAGCACAATATACTTGTCAATGATGTTTAAGCTATGCCTACGTGGCTTTCTGATCCTGGAGGATTATTAAGCATCATGCCAACCAGAGCTCATATCTTAACCAATTTTAACTGTTCAAATTACTAACAAGGGAGGCATCATCCCACTCAAGTATAATTATAGATGCAAGAGTGATCTGAATTTTCCTCTTAATAACATAAAATCTAATGTCATTCAGCTATGATCTGAATGGAGCTTAGCCATGGCACCCGGCCATAAAGCCCTTGTAGGAATGGATATTGACTTAACAGTACTTCGGGTAAATATTGTAAAATTCTTCCGCCACTTTGCAATTCAAATAAGAGCCCATTGCTGCCTCTGGTACTAATTATCCTAACTCAGGAATATTCTGGTGTCTTGACAAACCCATATTTCTCACACAATTCACATTAAAAGTCATCAACTTTTAATGCATTTTTAATTTTTCCAATTGCTAAGGTAGTAACTAGCAAAAATTTTGATCCTGTAAGTTTAAGGGCACCCTGCAATAGTGTGGCAAAAACCTGCTACTGAAAAACCCTCGCGGCTCAACCCCACTACCTCTGTCTTACAGGTTATAAACTAACATACCTGACTATATTTTGAGAAGGGTCAATAGACGCGTTTGCCCTTAGGGCCACAGCTTATCAATAGTCCATTCTATCTCCCACTCATCTTTGTTCTCTTGTGTTTGGTCATGCGGGGGAAACTGTTATATGCTCTGACCTACTATCTGAATAATTACTTATTAATATCATATTTTATTTTTAAATTCTATAGAAAAAGGTGTAATCAATCAGGCCTCTATGCTGATGTCAGTCTAGAATTTAATTACTATAATTTGTTACCTCTGTTTCCCATTTTCATATTTAGTTACTTATCAATGGTAATATTTAATTTAATTACCTAACCATCACAGCTCAGACTACTGATAATTATAACACAAAAATTAAATCCTTAATACCTGTCAGTGAAATCCAAAAATTTTTATAATGCAATGATCACCTTGGGCCGCAGCCCCAGTTTTCAGTATCATTTTATATTTAATTAATAACTAACTTATCCCCACGCTGGCATAAAATTAGTTGTCAATATATTTAACATTAATTATTTGGACACTTGGCCATGTCTTGATGTAATTAAATGAGTGCTATCATAATGTAAATGCCTAAGTCCTAGTCAAGAATTCCTTTAAACTAACTTAATTATGCAAATATATGTTTATTCTCAAGTGCTGGTTAGTTGCATCAATGAGAACTCTGGGAGAAACAAAATATCTAGAGGAATTGCCATTGGGAAAGAGATCTGGATTTTATGTGAGCTTTTTATTTTTAATCTACAAGGACTTAATCCACTGACCATAGCTACAGTGAGTATTTAATATTCAGTGCGCTATTCTATGCATAATAAAATCACCTTTTATGTATACCTTTTGGTTTTTGTACCCTTGTTTTTAAGTATCTGTAACCATACAGATTATCATTTGTTTAATGCAAAATTTACATGTGCAAATTACAGTCAATGCCAAATTGACAAGTGTAACATGGACATTTATGGATCACCTTAAATACTGTAAGAGAGTTTTTAAGAGATTATTGGCATCCAATCTAAAGATCAAGCTTCAAAAATATCAATTTTTCAATTTAAATTAAGTACCTAGGTTTTATTATAGAAGCCAATGGTTTATGACCTCTAAACCTAGAGCTGAGTCGACTTGGGCCATGTCAAGGCCAAAAAACATTTGTGATATTCGTATGTTTTTAGTAATGGGTGAATACTAATACTATTTATAAAAAGAATTTTGCGTCCATTGATGAGCCTTTCTTACAACTACTGAAGGATTCAAAGAAAGGCTTTGAATGGGACAAAGAAGCACAGAACTGATTTTGTGCACTTTGATAAATTTTATTAATGAACTAATATTTTATATCCTTTTTTGCCCTTTCATTATACAGACAGATGCATCTTTAACAGCAATTGGTGCCATATGAAGTCAAGTGGATAAAATTGGTGACAAACACCCTATAGCATATGTGAGCAAAACACTAAGTAAACAAGAGCGAAACTTAAACTGACAGAGTGCAAATGTCTTGTGGTGATATACGCCTGTAAACAATTCATAGTATATGTTCATGAAATACATTTAAAGATGGTAAAAGACCACTCTTCGCTCAAACGGCTACACAATTTGTAAGAGTCTGAAGGGAAATTAGCATATTGGGCCTTAAAAGTGATTGCGTACAATTTTGAGATTGTAAATTGCGCTGGTACTGCACATAGAAATGAAGATAGAATATAACAATTTCCAACAGTTCATACTCTAAAGAGTAAAGCAGATGATTTATATGATAAGATTATTGCTGAAAATACTCAAGAGTGACTACCGAATTTTCAGTAAGCATTAAACAAGGCAACGGAAAACATTTAAATTCTCAAGAGTCAATTGTTTAAATTATTATAAAAAGTATTGATGTATGGTGAATGTCCCTTAGAGCATGTTTGTCAGTAGTACTAGGAGTTTCTAAATTTGATTTTTAAAGAACATTTGGATGCTTTGAAATCTTTTCAGGACCACAAGCCCTACAATATTCAACCACCTTCAGGATAGTGAAGCCTGGATTTGTATTACGCTATATTTATTGACATAATTGCTCCAAGAACTATAAAACTTATACAAAATGATACATTATTGTATCTATTGATCACTTGACTTGCTGTGTAAAGAGGTGCGCTATAGAAAAAGTAAATGCTAGCAGCACTGTAAGATTCATAATGGAAAAGGTAAAATTTCCATAGTTGACCTCAAGTAATTTTAACAGATAATGGAAGCAACTTCACTATGCATGTAGGCAGAATTTTTTGATGACAAGCAAGTCAAGATCCCTACTCAAAAAATTGAGCCTAAATAAGTTGACTCTAAAGCCGCCATGATCAAAATTCATCCCTGAAGGCACTGATGAAAATTTCAATCAGAAAGCATCATGCACCTATGAACGACAGAGATGCCTTCTGGAATTGCACCTCCGCTTCCCTAACCTCAAAAGACAAGGCTTCCACCATTGCAGTCACGTGGATAATGCAAAACAATTAGGGCTATAATAAAGAGGTTGATCTGGAAGGAAGTGAAAGATCCTGATTGCATTGGGCCATGGAGGTCTCTTTACCATGTCACCCTAAACCCTATAGATAATGACACATTTTAACTTAACTAGTAGTTTTTACACCCCATCTTTCTTGTCTTCATTGACATCTCCGCTAGTTTCTTAGCTTTGAGAACATTTTGAACACTGGCTACAGTTAGGAGAGCTGTCACGCTGAGATAAATGGTGCTCACTACAGAGGGCTCTATGCCGTCTATGTGAAAACGTCTAATACATAAAATATGAGCGTTAGTAATCAAGAAAACCAACCTGCTGATTTGTCAAGGAGCGTAACTCAATGGATCAACACCTCTAAGTACAAAGTAACTCCTTTACAGAATGAGAGCCTAGAATTTTGGGCCACGTTCCAACTACACTACCATTTGTTGGTCATGATCAATATCAACTCCAATATGAGAAACCTCAATGATGTTGTTCAACAACTATTGATTGGTATCTACTCCGTGGGAGGCCACTCCAGTTGCTCTCAAGCTTCTTCAATGCCTTCCATAATGCGAAATTTATATACCTTGGTCCTACTACTCTCGGAAAATTGACTTTGGGTACTGAATGTTATCTACAAATCTTCGTTCATCCAGCAATACACCACATCCTAAAAATAGTTGGGTTGATCACCATGAATCTACGCAACAACTAGGGCTCACTCGAACCCTACAATCATATATTGTCAATTTCTATAATTCTGCCTCTTCCTTCATTCACAACCGTTGACATGTCATTGTTAATAAGCATCATCTGACCAATGAGGCACATAATCAACTCGCTGTGTTAGATAGTGGAATTTTGGGCTACCTTGGGGACGAGATTCATCAAAATGTATATCTCCTTGAGTCCACCTGGATCCAACGCCTCAACCAGATTGAGTACTCTATATGTAAACTACATAAGCTAAACCAGTAGTTAGCCTCCTATGATATTACCTCCAGGAGTTAAGGGCTTTAGGAGCCCAGGGGTCCAGAAGGTCTGGAAGGCCCTGAAGGGCAAGAAGGGCCCCAAAGGCCTTCCAGTCCCTTGGTGCCTGCCTCTGGCAATCCTAAAGACTACTGGAAATAAGTCATTTTGCCAGCGCTCGCTCTTTTATAGGATCAAAAATAATACGTGTATCAAGGATGCAAGCTCCATGTAGATGGAGTCCCTCTCAAGCCAAGAGTCTCAATTGATGCCTTTTAATAGGAGATAAATAGTTTTAGCACATTTCTCAAGCTCACTGTTAACTGCATCACCCAACTCAAACAAACTTGTAATGTGTTCAAAACCTGCTAAAGTTACCATAAGAGTCAGCTGCTCCTCCAACGTGCTGGAATTCAAGCTCTGAATAAGCAAGTCGCCAAAAGCCTCAATCACCTCTCTAAACCGAACTTGGGAAATTCAGGATTATCTGAAGGAATAGATGACTATTGGATCAACAGGCCCCTCACAACTATGTTGAAACCGAGAATTCTGAGACTGCACCGGTTCTTGCCATCAACTCTTTTTCCACTCCTCCTGTGATTAACTTTAAGCCTAGTTTCTAGGAAAAATTTACCCCCTGGCAGGAAAGTATTGCCTCCTCACTGTACGCTTATAAGAGCTCAATGGAGGAGAGCTCTGACCGTCAGAGGGTGAATCACATTCACTTCTGCCTGAATGGTACCATTCAGGAAATTATGACTCCATTTAAAGGAGTTTCATACTTGTTAACAAGTTTTTAAAGCCCTAAACCAGGAGTTTGGAAGCAACCAGACATTGGCCAATCAAAAGAAGGAGTTTGTGGCCATCTGGTTGAACAAAGGAGAAAGCCCTATGGAGTTTGCCAGCCAATTCTATGCTAAGCACAACCCTTGGTAACCACTAATCATAACATTAAATGACGCCATAACCATGGTCCTCTCCTCATCAGGATCTTATTTTAAAGTCCAAGTATGTATGATTGGCCAGAAGAACACCTTCACCTGTATCTAGGAAGTTTGGAAATCATTAAATTAAGTTCCTGATTCTATCCTTCACCCAAGTCCTCTGTGTCTCCTTCTCCCAGCCATCCTCAAGTTACGTTGTTGAGAACCAAAAAACCAAGACTTAGATGCTCTTACTGTAATGGATTCCGTCATATTGATCAAGACTTATTGGAAATAACTTGATGAGGATACGGGAAAAGGGCAATTAGCATGAAGGATGAGTTCTTTCATGATGGCACCCTGTATTGCCTCAAAGAAGTTTAGTGACCTCCAATGAATAAGATGTTGTTGTACCAGAAGACGATTTAGTTTTTTCGTAAATAAGGAAGAACCTGATACTGCTTACTTTTCTTCTGATGAATCTACTATACCTCACTCTACCCCTTGGTTTGGGAGTTTAGTTAAATGCATCACTGTTTAAGTTAATTAAACTTCTATTTACGCCATTGTCAACAGTTGATCCCTCATGAAAGTCATTTTGTCTAAATTAATGAAGCGCATTAAAGTTGCTTCTGACTTGCCTCACTACACGAAATATGGTACTTTTGACCTTAATGCACACGGTCCATTGGGGCCTATTTCTTGCTGCCCATTCTCTTTGGCAAGCTTTTTGATGAATACCTCAGCCATTAATTTAGGAATCCGAGTTATGACCTTCTCCTTAGGACCCAATTTCTTCAGGACTATTCCACCATCATGCACTATGATAAGAATCCTAATCCCTTTTAGGGCATTGGGTCTCAAACTCCTCCCTTTCTCTCTGCTCAGCGTAACTTTCTGAGCAAATCAGTTTCAGTAAATTAAAAGCAAACACTTAATCGCACACTAAAGTCTTGCTCCAATGTCATTGATTCCCCCACCGACTGTCCCAGCGTGGGGCAGCGGCAAAACTCCCCCCTCCATTTTCTGTCCAACAGGAAAACGCGCTCAGACTGGCTCGCTCAGTCATTCCAAACCCTTGGGACGATTCGTCCCTCCCAAGGATCTCAATGTCCATCTTGCCTGAACCAAAGTGGTGCCCCGCTGCCCCCTGGTGCTCCCCCAGAGCAACATGCATTTCAGCCTTAGGGTTAAATATGGGAAATTCTTCCCCTACGATGACCAAGCCATTATCAAAATGGTTCAGGTGCTGATGAAGCTAGCCTGTTTTATTGACTTCCACCCCTATAAGGGGTACTTTGATCTTGGCTTCCCCCGTGAAGCCAATGCAGCCACTGCAGCAACAGTGCCATTAATTTTTAACATTATTCCCCTCCCAACAACTCGGACCTGGCTTCCATGGACACCACCTTGGTGGTCCAGTTCTCTGGTTTGCCCACCCACCTCCCCCCGAAGTGCTCCACCAGGAGCTTGTGGAAGGTTTGGCAGCCTACGGCGCAAACTTCATCTTACAATTTGTGGTCCCAAATGAGGCCACACGCCTCGCTGGGCCTCAGGCATATGCCACAATTAGCCCTGAATTTACAAAAATTTCTTTGGAAATTCCCCCTCATGCCACCATCCCATCTGCCCCCAACCATACATTCTGGGCCTGCGTTGAGGGCGGACAGATGATTTGTTCATCCTGTTTCAAGTTAGACCACTCAAAACGTAAATGCCCATACTCAGAAACTTCCGCCAATGCCAAAAGTTTGCCTGACGCCCACCAATCCGCAGCTCACCCCGCGCCAACTCTGACATGGGGTATGATCATACCTTCCCCTCCTCCAATGCCTGAAGCTGCAGCTGCACCTACAGCCACCAATCAGCACCCACCTTGCCCCAATGCCACAAATAATTTATCCAAACAAACATCAGATTGGATCCCAGTTTAATCCCATGCATCTGCAAACAAATCGAACAAACCTCAACTGTAAAAATTTTCCAATCCAATTCAACCAAAATTCATGGAAATTATTTGATGAAATCAACGAATCAGGTAACGTCATTGAAGAACTGATGCTGAAATTTGAGCAGTCTGAAATGCAGAATGGGATGCAAAATTCCCACCTCAGAAATATGTCCCACAACCTAACGTCTAACAATTCTACAGTGACCACCAGCTTGAAGTAGAAGCAGCCACCACACCAGATTGCCGTCCACTTTGCAAAGCTGCCACCAAATCTGTAGCTGCGCTCGCAGGAGGTGTGCCACCACCCGTCATCCCTCATAAATCTTACTGCACAAAGATCCACTTGAAAACTTTACACAAAAACGTCACTGAAGCCATCCAGAACGTGGTAACAGTAGCACAGAATTTGAAAGCAAAATTAACCCAAACCAACATTGCCACATTTGATAAATTCCCAGATGCCCGCCTCAAAGCTGAAGATGCTTTGGGAAAATACATCGTTGGTATAATGATGGCTGGCAACTATTTGGAAGTTCCAGTCATCAAGGATATTGAACCCCATGCCACCGATACCCCCACACCCTTACTATCTGCCTTACCACGCAGCCTACTCTGGAATGAGATGGATGCGGCCAAAGACAAGCCCCCGATCCCCCTCCCCATCCACCATGGAGGGATAGCAGTATTCGCTGCCCACCTGATTTGATATTTTGTTAGGTATGATTTAATCGATCCATCCTTTTGGGCGTTTCATTTGAATCATTATTTTTTTATTATGATTTTTAGTTTTAGTTTAGTAATGTCTGTCCCCTGGTCAGCTTACCTCGGTTAAATAAATAGGGCATTGGGTCTCATTGAATTTTGAGACTCCTCACAGCATCAAGATAGAGTTAAAGCTCAGTCTTGCTTGTTGGAAAGAATAAATAAGTTTGATAGGCCAGAATATCATGTGAGGGTTCTTGCGTTCTGATACCCCTCCTGAGGTAGATAGCTAAGATGGAATGTCTATTTTTTACCTAAGTCAATACTATACTGCCATAGTACTAGGTCATGTCAATACCCAGGTGTATATCAACATCCCTCAGGACAATTGCTGAAAAATGGAGGCATGGATAATTCATCTGTCAAGGAAATCCTGAACTGGTCGGGTCTTTTAAACCTTCTTATGCTGGATACATATTAGTGCTGCTGGATAACCTCACTTACAAATTTAGGACAGTGGGGCCTAATACTCCATCTGATTATGCACGCCTCCTTCCTGTAGAGGCTGTCAATGACATCTGTAGCTTTATGAAGTCTATAGGTTTTTGGGTTAAAAGCACCCCAAATGGTAGCTCTATATGAAACTTCCATTGGGCAAGAGCTCACCAGAAAACAACAGATCAAAGTTAAGAAATTACTAGAAGAGTACTAAGACCTCTTCTTAGCCTCCACCTGTGATTTTGGGAATTGCATGGCATTTTACATCACTTTTAGACTTGGGATGCTCAACCCATCTGATCCCATCCCTGACAGAAGAGTAAGGTTGAATAGGCGCGAATGGCTGTTAAGCTCAAGCAGCTACTGGAAGCTAGGCTAATTGTGCCTTCCCAAAGCCCTTGGTCCTCCCCTCTCCTGTTAGTTTGGAAGAAGGATGAAGCCATCATGTAGGTATGGACTACTGAAGACTTAACTCCATTTCCAAGAAGGACAGCTACCACTTGCCCCTAGATTGACTACTCTATTTACTTGCTTGCTAATTCTCAATATTTTTCTGCTATGGATCTTGCTAGCAATTACTGAAAAGTTGAATTAGCACCTGAATATTGATCCAATTAGCTCTCATAGCCAATGAGGGGTTATCTAAACCAACAAGGATGTCCCAGAGACTTTGCAATGTGCCCATCACCTTCTAGAACGCCATGAACGGATCCAAAGGGACTTAGATCTTTTTTGTGCTTTTGTATACCTCAATGACATCACTGTCTTCTTGCAAACTTTTAAAGACCATATGGAATATCACCAGAAGGTTTTTTCTTTTGTCTTAGAAAAGCCTAAAAATAGCTCAAGCATTTGAAGTGCTCTTTCTTCCAATCCAAATGGAATACATTGGACACAATGTCTTGAAACATGGTAAACAGCCTATCCCAGATAAAGTTGCTGCCATTAGAAGATGTAGCGCCCTCAGAGCCTTAGGTATATTCAAGTATTCCTTGACATTATGGATTAATATCGTCAGTTTATCCCTCAGTTTGTCACCTTAGCTGAACTTCTGGTCTACCTTCTACAAGCTATTTTATTTTTCAAGTGGCAGCCTGAACAGGAACAGGCGTTTCATGCGTTATAAACTGCTCTTTATACTAAGCTTAGTTTAGTCCATCCGCATTTTTAACGCCATTATTGCTATTCACTGAAGCTAGTGATATCAAATTGGGAACATTTTAGATCATCACGATTAAGATGAGGTTGAACACCCAGTAACCTACTTTTTCAAGACTTTAAGAAAGGTCAAATAAATTATAGCATTATTATGTGAGAGTACCTGGTTGTGTTATTAGCAATCAAGAATTTCCAGTCCTGCCTATATGGCACCCATATCATCTTCATCACTGACCATTCCCCGCTCCAATGGCTGCAGCAGATGAAGGACTTAAATGGCAGGTTAGCAAGATGGTCACTTAGGCTGAAGAACTACAAGCTTACTATTGTCCATCATGCAAAAGCAATTCATCAGAATGTCAATAGTCTCTTGAGGATTTGAATACTGGCCGCTTTGACCCCAAAGAAGACTGACTGTATGATAGTATTGGCCAGACTGAGTAATGGGAGTTGGAAACTCCTGAGATCCAAACTGAACTATGAAAGATGACTTGTGACACTCAAATCATATAGGGAATGCTGTATAAGAAAATCAATAAAAAATGGCTCCCCTGTATCTACTTTTCTTCCTAAACCGATTTTGTCATAGAAGGACATATGACCATGTGACATGGGGCAGGGAAAAGGCCCACGAATGGCTGAAGTCACGATGCTTCTGGGGCAAATGGTGGAAGTCATCCAAGTGGTCTTGGAGGAATTTATGACTTGCCGATCCCAAGATCAGGCTAATCCCCAGTACCAAAATTCAGCTGTGGCTCTGCAAGCCCATTTATTGTGATCAGCTTTAGTGTTTTGTACCCTCTGCCCACTGGTCTAAACAAAAATACATATCATATATAGCTTTGGACCATTTGACTAGATAGGTTGAAGAAATTTCCATTCACACTGCCACCATGAATTCCATGGCCCTATTCCTTATCTGATTCATTTTTATTCAGCATGGATGACCGCAGACTCTACTTAAGGACAATAGGCTAATTCCCCTCACAGGTAGTCCAAGGGCTAACTTCACTTTTTTGGACTAACCAAACTTTCACCGCCCCCTATAATCCCTCAACCAATGGTGTGGTTGAAAGTGCTATTAGAACCCTCATTTCTATTCTGTGGAGGATATCTGTAAGTCCGGAGGAGAGGCTTTTCCATTTATACCAGGTGGAATTCCTGTTACCATCTAAAAGGGATCCAAAAAGGCCAGCTTCCCCTATCATCTCACAGGGCGACTTTGACCATGTGGTGTACAAGCGATGGGTAACAGCTTACCCTTTAAGGGCCCCACCACCAGTCCTAGTATTAACTTTAAATAAATTAATACAAAAAATTAAGGGGATTTGTGCTAAGCTTTTAGAGAGTTGATATTACTTGTTATGAAAGGTTCAAACAAGTTGAGGGAAATGAGCCTTAGGCATAAAATCTTGTGAGCCCCAAACCCATGGTAACAAAGCCTGATGGGTGCATACATCTGGATTATGAAATGTCAAGTGTCAAATTTTCAGCAAAGCTTACCAATGGCGTCAGGTCATTGGGAAATGCAGTCCACAGTTTAAAACCCTCCCCAGACACACCAAAATCTTCATCCAAAAGTCTTTCTTGGCCAAACGGACACCAGAGAGACAGGGTGTGGGTAGGTTGGGTGCTCTGAACCCGTTTCTGACCTTATGAGACCTCCCCTATGTGTGGTGGCCATGGGAGGTATCCATGGGCCATCAGACAAGATGCCATCAATCCAGTTGTTGAAATCAAAAAATAGGCAACTAGGGCTTCTGTGGATGAATTAACAGTGACTTGTCCCACCGCTGATAATTTCGAAGTCAGCTCAAGATTTTTTGTATTACTCCCCTCTCACCCAAATTTTACCAGATTACGTCAAATCTCAAGGGCCCCAATTCCTCGTTTTCAAAGCTATTCCCCAAATCAATCGTCTAATTAAACAGTCATAACACTGAGAAAATTGATACTTGATTTTCTTACTTTAACTTCAATAAAATTCCTGTATTCTAAGTTCCATTTTATATATGATAAAATACAAACCACCCAATCCTACCCACTTTTTCCAGCACCTAGAACCAAGGGCCCTGGGCCATGACAGTCTGTTGCCCAGTTGTTATTTTTTATTACGACTTATTGGCGCTCATTGGCCAATTTTCTTGCAGTCCATTCTCAAGTTGTTTGAGCAGCAGTGCCCATGGCATTTGGGCTCGACTTTTGGATGTTTTTGTATCCAGACTGGCAGGCAAGTCAAGACTTTACTTGCTGATATCATTATAATGGCCGCCTCTGCTCTTACGCGCTGGAACCACTATCTACCCAAAGCTTTGCTTGTTTACCAAATAAGCTACTACAAATGATCAAGATGTCCCCCTTCAAAACTCTATATGGACGTACCCTTCAACTACCAAGTAGCGTTCAGCCCCTACTCAATACCTCCATGCCTGAGAACTCTGATTTGACCATTTGGCCTTAGCTGAGGAGACTGTTCAGCTTTAAGCCCTAGCCACTCAAAGAATCATCCCCACCTTAGAATATAAATCATCCCAATTTAATGTCAGCTGACCCTCTTTACCAATTTTCATTTAGGTGACCTAGTTCCCTTTTATCACCGGTGTCCTGGAGGTTGAAAGCATAAGCTCACATTCTTTGTTATAGAACCTACAAGGCCATTAATAAGGTGAACTCTGAATTCTACATTACCAACGTCAATCAGGGGACAGTGGTAACTGAGTACATGGCTGAATCCTGTCATTATACCCCTCTGACAGGATTTTGAGAGGGGCGTTGTCAGGATTTGAGATTATAATATAGTTGTGATCTCTATTCCTGAATTGAATCTCAATAAGTTGACTCTTGAGCCCTCATGATTAAAACCTTTCCCTTAAGGCACCAATGAGAATTTTGATCAGGAAGCATCATGTGTCTATGACTAGACGGAGATGCCTAAAGTAATTACACCTCCACTATTTGAATCTTGAAAGGCGCAGCTTCCACTATTACAGTCACAAAGATGATGCATAACAATGAAGTTGTCAACCAGGAGGATGATCCAGAAGGAGGTAAAAGATCCTGATTGTATGGGGCCATGGAGATCTCCTAAGCATGATGTCCCCACATACCTATAAGTATCAATACCTTTTAATATGATAATGTAATCTATTTCACCCCATCTTTTTGCCTTCATTGACCTTTCTGCTTGCTTCTCAGCTTTGAGCCCATCTTGAACTTGGGGCTACAGTCAAGAGAACTGTTATGCCAAGATACGTAATACCAAGCATAAACAAGTTTAATGGTTTTTAAGGAGTGCTGAAAACACCTTACCATCTGAATACAAACTAATTAGTTTAAATGATAAATGGTACTCTGGAAAATACTCCGATGAATCTTGTAGACAGAAAACGTTACAAATGGGCAACTTAAACCTTTGGAAAAATCTGCTAATATCTCAAGTTATCACCTGTTAACTGGTAAATCACCATTTGGACTACTTTATGGACGTCAGGACTCTTTGCCGCCAAATTCTATATTCCACATTTGAACCAGATTTGGAAATGACGTCCTTAAAGTATTTGAAGAGCTTGATGAAAGTATTAATAGGATTACAATCCTCAGCCTATGTGTTGAAATTGGCACTTAGGCGTCATATTTTGAAAGCAGAGGTATTAAAGCAAATGAATAAGGTGATGTATAGAGACAACTGCCTTAGTAAATTTGAGATAAAAGGCAAGTTTGTAAATAAGGCTTTTTATTATATTCATAATCCAGGCAAAATGCAGTACTAAGTACTCTCAAAGGCTCAACCTCTTCTTTTCAAAAATCTCATCTGCTAGGTTCCACTCTAGTTACAATGGAAAATAGATTTTTTCTCTCTTAGAATTCAGTATATATACCCTTCCTGTTAGCGTTCCTATTGGTGCTTCTCATGTTTACTAAGCAGCACTCTAATGTAGTAGACTAATGGCTAACAATCTAAATTAAATTAATTGAACAGATTTTAAAGGCTTGACATATTTTCATTGTAGTAGCGATCAACCAATTGCATTAGAGGCTTAAGCTGAAGGCACTAATAAAATAAGATTACTCCTACCAAACATTTTATGCCAGTGTGAGGGGACAAGATTTTGGATAAGAATATAGGTAGTGGAAGCAGATTTAATTTACCAAGGCCAAAGGCATTAGCTATTACTAGATCAAAGGGATAGAAGTTGCATTGAAAGATTCTGGATTTTTTTTCTCCAGGTTTACAATTCTCCGCCCTAGGGCCAAAAGCACTAAGAGTATTACAATACACCTTTGGCACTCCTTAGAAGTTGGGGCCCGTGCGCTCAAGGCTCCATATACCATTGAAGCCCGTTTTTAGGTATTTCTGTAATAAAGATATTAACCACTTATTGCTTAAACTGATGGTGGTCAAACTAAATGCATCATTTCCCCACACTTGATTAAGCATTAGGCAACAAAGATGGGTAAGGGTCCGACCAATTATTGAGGACTGAAGGCTGGAGGCCTGGAGTGAAGGTAGTGCTTCTTTAAAATCTTGACATGCACTCAATTAATAAGATGTCCCTTAGTAGGGTCTTTCAGGGTGTAGGATTCAGTGGACGTCTTCTCTATAATCTCAAAAGGTCCTTTCAACATGTTTGCCAGTTTGTAGGTTCACCCAAACCATAGTTGTCATAATACAATAAAATTTTCTACCTCTAAAATAGGCAAGGTCCGCCAGTACTTTTTATCCTGGGCTCTAACCTTGGCCTTTTGAGCCAGAGCGTTGAAGTAAGTGGAGCTTTGTAAGTTTAATAACTTCTGAGCAAGCTTCTCTAGATATTTACTCAGATTAATTTGTTCTTCCGCAACATATTAATAAAGAGAAGGAGGCAACGCGGGATGTCTCTAATGTAATAACGCATATGAGAAATGCTCATGATCAAATGATAAGCAACTTTGTAAGCGAATATAGCAAAAGGTAAGAGGAGGTTCCAGCTAGACGCTTCTAAAGCAACCAGCTTCTCTAAGATTCTGACTAATGTATTATTCACCATTCGATGGTACCATTAATTTTTGAGTGAAAAGAAGTGGATAGCACCCCACGGATACCCATTATATCGTTGAGTTTAGGAATCTATGTGACGTAAATTTGGTTTTATTATCCGTTAGTAAAAACTGGGGCAACCGTGCTGATAAATATCATCCTCAAGATTGAACTTAGCAGTAGTTGTTGCCCCTAAGTCCCATACTACCTTAACATCCACCCACTTGGCTAAATGATCAATATCCACAATAAAGTTTTTAAACTGACCAAGCGCATTGGTATAGGGTTTCATGATGTCCATGAAGACCGTATGCCAGGCTAAATTAGGTTTTACTAATTGATAAGATGCGGCTTTCTGATAGTAGTTTCCTCTTGACATTTGTGACAAAGTTAAGTGTTCGTGGATATCATAGGACATGGAGTCCCAATATTGATGAATCTATAATTATTCAAAAGTCTTTTTAAATTTAACATGGCCCGTACCTTTAAGCAGAAATAATCAAATTCATCCGCTCAGTAGGCCTAGGGAACGAAAGGTTTGTCCATTAATAACCTTATATACTTTCTCATCATCTACAAAGGTATTCTCTCGGACTTTGTCTAACTTCTGCTGAATCTTGATAGGCTCGTTGGTGTACTGATGATTAATTATTTTAGTAATTAACTCATCATCCCTATCAGATAATAGGGCTACCATCATCAACTAGACAACCCATCTGCGTTTTGATGCTTTACTCCAGGTCGATGTAGAATCTCAAAGTCATATGCCTGTAGCTTTAAGCCCAACACGATAACTATCCTTCAGGCTCTCTCAGATTCTGGAGCCAGCATATGAGGCATGGCCAGTTACCACGGTGAAATGCACCCTGTGAATATACACCTGATTTTGTTTACACGCATAATTAACAGCTAGCCACTCTTTCTCACTAACGGTATAATTTTGTTCATGGCTATCCAGTGTCCAACTACAGTATATGTAAGGTGTTCTTACCCTTCATTATCAAGATGGAATAGCACCGCCACTATGGCTGTGAGTGAGGCGTCCATATGTATGAAAAAGGATTTACAAAAATTTGGATACATTAATATTGGCGCTTTAGCTAAGCAAGGTCATAGTTGTTTAAAAGCAAATTGACAAACTTCCGTCCAATCAAACGGAATTCTGGTCTTGAGAAGGTGATATAAAGGTTCACCTGTTATGTAAAAGTTTTTACAAACCAGCGATAAATAGCTGATAATCCCCAATATAAACTGCTTATTCTTCTTGCTGCTTAGGCGGGACATTTTCTCAATAGCTCAATCTTAAAAAGCTGGGACATTAACTCATGTTTGTTGATGATGAACCCAGAGATTCTAGTTGTTCGTGAAAGAAATTGTACTTTTAAGGCTTGATTTTTAATTTGGCTTGTGTCAGCCGGCGGAAAACTTTCTCCAAGTGCTTCAGATGGTCCTTATACGCTTTAATAAACACATTATTATAGTTTAGATATTCTAATGCACAGTAGATGTTTAATCCCACTATATTCCATCCATTACACGCTGGAAGTTTGTCAGGGCGTTGCACAGCCCTTGCGGCATCTAAGTTGGTAGGTATAGACCCTGAGCGGTGATCAAAGCGCATCATTTTTTTTCATCCTTCAGAAGATCGATCTATCAACAGCTAGATATAAAGTCCATAGTGGAGAAGTATTGGGCACCGCCCAAGTGTTCCAGTGCATCATCAATAGGGGTAGCATACATAGATCTTTCTTTGTATAATGTTGAGCTTCTGATAATCTATTGCCACTCAATTTGACCCATCTTTTTTCTTAATAACCAGCACAGGGGCTAAGGACTCTTAGAGGGAACTAGCATCCCCTGCTTTACTAGATGATTAATTTCCATGTTAACCACAGCACCCGCTGCATTAGAATACCTAATAGGATGAAGGCGAATTGGCAGATGGTTACCAGTATCAATTTGGTGCAGCACATCATGCGCGCACCCCAAATAGTAGTCATGTTTCGCAAAAATACTGCTGAACATGTCAAATAAGGCGAACTTTTGGTCCTTTTCGTCCTCTGCCAATCTGGAGAGGCGCTCTCAAGGAATCAGCACACAGACAGTTTGCTGTTAGCCATCCTTCAGTCCAAGTTCTTCTTGATCATCAAACTTAAGGAATTTAAAACCTCTTCTACTAGAAAATATATGAACAAATGAGACTGCCTGGTGTTACTTGACTTTTGGAGGATAGGGGTACAGTTTAGCTAAGAGTGCCTGAATTTCTCCATGATCTGGCAGAATAAACCCAGACGCCGTGAAGGGTCTAACTTGGAGTGATTATAGTGGGCGAAAATCTCACCGTATAAAACCTGAGGAAGGGCTAAAACTAATTAGTCCACATTATAATCAGATGACCCGCTGGGATGTTAGAGTATATCTAGAGCAGATAGGAATGCACTTTGATTCTATTATCTGTGCTAATAACTTCTGGGTCCAGCCACATCGATGCTGATAAAAAATGGGTACAGTAACATCTTTGTATACAAGGCTAACTAGCCCTTCTTTGGGGCCGTTGAGGCCGCATCCTTCCTGTTATAAAAGAGTGGTAGAGGTTGCTTTAGTATGTAAAAGGTATTTTCTTCAAAGTTGGCTTTGACCTCGTATTTCCTCGAAAATGACGTCCTAATTAAGAGATTGTAATCTGATTAGGAAATATATTGGCGGGCAGAGATTACTAGAATACCAAAGCGCAATGGTAACGCGCTGTATGCTCCTTCTGAGGTCATAGTATGGGGGCCAGCGGTTTCAGAAACTTTACAGTGATCTATATCTGGAGCAAGCCCTAACTCTTTCACCAATTGAGTAGATATAATATTAACTGGTGCTCCACTGTCTACAATAGCTTGTACCTTAAGATTATTTAAATTTATATCAATGTATGTATACTCGGAAAAAATATATATCAAACGGTTTTATTGTGAGGACATCCACTTTGTCCTAAAGACTTAAAAGGTTTTATAACTCCTCACACAACTGCGGGCTGAATTCCTTCAGCGCATTGATGGGTACTGCCACTTTGACTCCAGTCATATTGGGGGTCTTAGTAGACATTGGATCTTCTGATGATTCCAACTGGTAAGCACAAGTTTTTGACACTACTTCATCCGCTGCCTTGGAAGTACGTTTTCCTTGGGAGTGGGTTGTCACCGCTACACTAACATTTTTTGACCCCAAGAATGCTGAAGGATGCTCAGAAGAATCACTCATAAGTCGCATAGGAGTGTGTTGTGGGTATTTTTTTGAGATTTTGTTAGAGAAGCAGAAGTAGAAACTACCAATTCTACTCCGCCTTGTCTTTTCTCACCTCTTCATATCCACAGGGTGCGAAGCATGCACTTTAGGTCTCACGCTAAGCTTAGGACAGCAATTAGTATAATGGCCCAATTTTCTGCAGAAGTTACAAATAATTTGGCTAATGTCTTATTTTTCTGAACAAGGTCCATTAGGCGGAGGTGGGGGCAACTCTTTCTTTGGCGAAATGGCCATAAACCTGAGATTTGTGTGGCTCACAATAGCTCTTAATAGGTGCTGAAAAGTAATGGCGCAACTCCAGAGGTAATTTACCCTGTGAGTGATATCTTTTTCTTCATATAACACCAGAATCATTACTCAATATAAGTCTTGGTAAGGCTCGCAGGCATGGCGGAGAGTGATTTGGGCATCAAAGTCATTAATGAAATTATCCTCAACTGACGTTTGCTCTTTAAAATAAAACCAGTCTATAAAAGCTTTCACCGTCTCATCTTTCTCTAAACAGATGTTAAGAAATTTAGTTTTGTGGGTGGTCATCCGTACCAGCCCATCAAATTTTTTAATGAGATAGTCCTTAGCATTGTGGTAGGTAATTCCCTGCTTTTGTAACTTAGGCATCACTAATCCCTGACTATCAGTATTAATGAGTTCATGATAGTCACCAGCTTAGCATTCCTCAACGCTCCAGCCATGCTAATCTCAAAGAGACTAATAAAATCATGTATATAGGCATATTTATCAAACTTCTGCAAGTTGATCTGATTCACATATACAGGAGGCTCATGTGGATAGGCTTGAAGGCCCTGGCTCGCCACTCCTTGACTTCCCATGTGGCAAAGTTGAGATGTAGGCATAAACCAGACCTGAACCATTAGCGAAGCTAAAGTAGGAGCGCCTATAGGATTAGGTGTGATAACACTTTGGGTTTGCGCAAAGGGTGAATTGGTGGTTCACAAATGTTTGAGTCAGATAACTCAGGGGGAGGAGTAGCTGGCATTTCAGGCCGCCGAGGCTCCAACCCCTAGAGTGGAGGTGAAACATAGGCAACTCTGAAATCCCCTCTTCACATCACCCTCGATCTTTTTGGTTGATGACAGATAATCAGGTTCCTTATGGCTAATATTAATAATCTTGACAGCCAAGGGACTATTAAAGTAATTCCACATGGTACCAACATGGCGGTATTCCGCTAATAATAAACTTCCATATTTTTAACTTTTTGAGTGGCGGCCAGGAAAATCGCGCTCATATTGATATTCTCATTTATGAAGGGACTAACCTTCTAGCCCTGGGTTTTTACCTCAGATTCTAAGGCCTCTCGAGTTGATACAAAACAGTCTTAGAATGAACAGCTCCAGTCATATCTGCATCTAAGCTCTATAGGCGACATTCATGTATGTCAGTTAACTTGACTAACTCCTTGACTTGCCAATAGTGGCCAAGTATCATATCAGACAGTTGGCTAACGTGAGCGTTTTTGGGCCGCTCATGCTTGGCAAACAGTATTGGCCTAAATTTGCGGGGCACTAAGGAGACCACTTCAACTTCTAACATTGGTACCTTTTCTGGTGGAAGGGCTCCTTCCTTGGAACTATTGGGATCCATACTTGATTTTTTAAACTACATGAAACTAGAGCAGACCCCTGTAGTAAGCGCCACAATGTTGAGATTGGCGCTTAGGCGTCATATTATAAAAGCACAGAAATTAGCTCAAATGAGTAAGGTGATGTATGAGGACAGCTGCCTTGGTAAATTTGAAACAAAAGACAAGTTCAGATAGCGGAATTTTTTATTTTTATCAGAATTCAAGTACAATGCTGTATCGTGTACTCCTAAAGGCTCAACTTCTCACATATCTCTTTTGCTAGATTTCTCTCTAGCTGCAATAGAAAATAGATATAACTCTCTATAATTCAGTCTATATATCTTCTCCTGCTAGCGTTCCTATTGGTGCTTCTCATGTATACTAAGCAGCACTCCAAAGTAGAAACCTAATGTTCCAATAATCCAAATTAGATTAATTTAACAAATTACAAGTGCTTGAAAAATTTTTCTATTGTAGTAGCGATCAACCAATTGCATCAGAAGCTCCGGAGGAATGCCATAATAAAAAAAGACAAATCCAACCAATTATATTATGCCACTGCAGGGGACAAGATAATAATAAGGGTATAGGTAATGGAAGCAGATCTAATTCAATGAGGCCAAAGGCCTAAGCTACGCTAGATCAAAGGGACAGAAATTGCATTGAGGGATTCTGGGTTTTGTTTCTCTAAGTTTACAATTCTCTGGCCTAGGGCCAAAAGCACTAAGAGTAATACAATACACCTTTGGCACCCCTTTATAAGTTGAGGCCCGTGCGCTAAAGGCTCCATATAACATTGAAGCCCATTTCTAGGTATCACTAAAATATAGATAATAACCACGTATTGCTTGAACTTATGGTTATTAAAACCAAATCCAACACTATTACAATAATATCAAAGTTAAAAATAAGCTAAAAATACAAAGATCAAGATGTCTAACTTTTTCAAAACTTTAAAATTGGTGACAAAGTTAGCTATTAGGATACCCATAAATTTAAACGAATCAATACGTTGGACAAGCTCTGGGTTGGACCATTCAAGTTCATCAATAAGTTGGCATTAAATGCCTATACAGGTAAGGATTTTTCAGATGGAAGACTAGTGAATAGAGCACATGTAAACTTTTTAAGAGCATGTAGAAAATTATAATATTTAAAAAAAATGAAAAGAATACATTATCACCAGCCTGTTATTATTTTTTTACAATTATCTAATATCAAGACTAATTTAACTTTAGTTTAAATTACTTTAACTACTTTGCTAATGGACGCTGATTCTCTTTTTTAGCACTAGTGGTGCCCAACCCAAAAGGGGGAGCTGCCACGAATCTTTATTTGCAAATGGGCACTCAAAGGGTTTATAAAATATAAAAAAATTCCTAATATAGTACCTCAGCTTCAGCCTAGGAAGCCATATCAGAAGGTGAGGAAGCTTTGGGGAAACTTTTGACTGGCGCCAGCTTTAGCTGGTGGACCATGGCAGACAGCATTGGGGTGGGAGCATAAGCGACATGGGGCATAATGAGGTATAGTTGTGGGTTTTCTTTGTTTATGAGGCCAGCGGTGTCCATCGCCTCAATGTATTGAGCAAGTTGATGCTCAGCGAAAGTGATGAGAGCCAGCATACAAGTAAAAGACTTGATGCACTGGCAAGTTTTGGGACAATCAGGGTTAAAAAGAGAAGTTTTTTCCGCATTGATGCAGGCACAGCTCGCACCAAAAGCGAGCTCCTCACTTTCTTATTTTGCATCCTCATCAAAATCATGGGGTAAATTTGGGATGGGAATACCCTCAACAAGGGGCATGAACGCTGATTATCAACTTTATGCAATATAATATCAATATTTATTGGCTCTCATTGACAAAAAGCTCTGTGAGGACTTGTGATGGAGGGGAAGTTGTACAAATGACCCCTCTAACAATCCAACAATGTGTTGAAAATCATGATCAATAAAACCGCAAAACCTATCCTGATACCCTGAGAAGCAGAATGAGTTTTCAACAGACATTTTTGAAATAAGATAATCTGGTTAAGTCAGGGAATGTTATAGGCTTTTAACCAGTTTATTCTTTTTCAATACTTTAAAGGTTGCATCATATTAATTGAGCAAAGTTGTCAATTTGATTGTCTAGTTTTGTTAACCTTAGATTTTAAAAATGGTGAGTTCCAGATTAGCTTAAAACTTTGCAGCTATTTCAATAATTTTTAAGGCTCCCAAAAACTATTAGGGGGATCATCACCAATAAACTTTTAGTGTGACCAACACTTACAGGCTATAGTGATCAGTTTTGCGTGAGATAGTTTTCAAATGGCAGAACCATAGGGATTTTATCTTATGTGATGGTTGCAATCCAATTTTTGATTGTCAAATAAAAATTATTTATATTATTTAGTTAAATTTATCTAAATTGGTTTAATTTCTGATCTGCTATCAATTATGGGATTGAATGGGTTTATGTAATTCCAGGGGAGCAACCCCTGCAGCTGAATTGGGAGATATTCCCATTTTAGACCAATAAAGGGAAGAAGCTGCAGGCCATCCCACTCATCACCCTGGGTTATTTAGTCCATGTGGTAGACAAAAGGTGGGTGACATCATACCCATTGAAGGTCATGTCGTTTCCCCCTATGTTAACCAGGCATAAGCTATTACAGATAATTCAGTGTTTGGGGGAAGTGGCGGCGGACAGGGGTATCCACCAGCAGGGGGTTGGTAGCAACCCTTCTCCATGGCAAGTTGTCTTTGGTGACTCAAGTTCTGCTGATAGTATAAATTGAAATATGCCAAAAATATTGATTAAATCAGTTTTGGTTATGGGACTTCCAATATGCCATGACCTTTCATCAAAAAAATAGTAAGCCTGTCCCTGATAGGACAGGCCTAAAAAACCCCTTTCCTGACCCAGTGGGACCAACCATATGTGGTCTGGCTGTGGGCATCCCCTAGTTGCCAACAAAATGAAGTAACGCTGATCTACTAAGTAAAACCGCGTCAGGACGGGAAAGTTGATGGCAAAGCTAGAGCGTGAGTCAGCGGAACAGACTGAAATTGATTAAGCTTCTTAGACTTCTGGGATGCTAATCTGCCACAATTAAAAAATTTGTGAAAAAATCATAATGGAGAGTAAAATCGTGGGTCCCCTGTTTGTTTATGAGCTTATAAAGCAGCGGACTCCAACAGGTTCCACTGTCATTCCATTTTCTTCCTTTATTACCCTTTATCATTTTAATAAAACTGTCCCAAAAAATCAAATTTTCTTGTGAATTATAGCAGTCTGCCAGGCAATTTATAACAATAGAACCAAATTTGACATCTATGTTTGGTGCTTGCGGCTGCCTTACTACTATTTCATCCGTCAATATGGATGGTTGTACCCCAGGTATTCTGGCTGGTGTTCTGGGTGGTCACTCACCTGGAGCTCCAGGCTGTTCATATTATTATCAGCACGCTCCATGACATATTGGAGCGACCAAACTTTTGGTCCATCTCCACCCTTCTCAGAAGAAAGGGTGATGTAGTTTTACACCTTAGGCGGATGACCCGTTCTTCCATGCAAAAACTACCCCACAGTTAGGAATTATATAATCAACTTGACAGTGATACAGTTTCCTCCCAAACCATTATGGAATGGTTGGGGCCCGCTTATCTTAAGAAGACGGGCCAGCTTGGATGTATTTCAGGCATGGGGGTGTTGTTCATCCCTGCATCCGTTGTCCCACCTCCTCAACCCGGTGTTCTGTGTTTAGGGGGAGTATTGAGGCGGTCAATTTGGATGCTCTGGAGGAACTGGTGTACATAAATCCTATGGTGCCTTTATTGACCATGGAGCAGCCACCAGGGGTGGAGGAGGCTTATGTGGCAGCTGCCACAATTCCGTCTCCTGAGGGTGGTTTGGGGTCAGTACAGTGGATACCTCGTTTTCCCCAGTTATGTCTCACATGGTGTCTAAGAACCAAGGTCATGCATATTTTCTATTACTAGTTCAGTTAAAATGGGTGCTCTTGTGGTATCTGTGGAGGCGCTCCTGGACACGGTGCAGTTGGGAACTTCATGAACTTTCATATTGCTCAGGATTCGGATCTGGATCTTAACGTTGGGTCCTCAGTATTGAGTGCATTGTTGGCCTCAATGACATATTATGTGGTGCAGTGGCTCAAACCTTCTTGGTGTATAGGTATTGTTGCGATTCTGATATGACTGGATGATCAGCCCTAAGTCATTATGGAGGAATGGGTTGAATCAGCTAATCATGATGATGAGTTACGATTATTTAAGCGCCTTAGGATGAGGCGATATTGGATTGGAAAGGAATTTTAATCACCTCCAAATTAGGTGATAAGATAATGTTGCTGAATGATGAATAATGAGATGTCGACATATGTAAAATATTGAGTGGATCTCCTCAAACTAGGGCGATTGTGAATTTAATAAATGATGAATTCTTCTGGAACCAATGAGAATAGGCGGAACGAATAGTATAAGCAAAAGGGTTGGAAGTGACTGAGGTTGCTGAGTAAACAGAGATAAAAGAGGATTGAAAGAGGAAGGCTGTTAGTAGAAGAGATTGAGCGGACCTGAGAGGATCTGCTAAAAGTATTAAAATAAATAAGGTTTATTGGGGCAATTGATCCATATTTATTAAAAGTTTATCCATTGTTTTGAGTATGACACTATTCATATCGTTAGTCCTAATGCTCAGTGGGTGTAACCCTGTGCTGAAAACCTCGGCGTATCTCTGATATACCACTGAATTATAACAGGTATAATTTCTGTGATCAGTTCACTGCTGTGACAGACTTGTATTGCTTTATTCATGGGGTGGGTGGTGGCAGCAGCAACAGGCAAGCATTGATCTGGGGCCCAGCATGTTGTCATTTGTGATGCTTTATGTACATGGTGAGTTTCCTTATTGATATTTTTCTCTCTAGAGCAGTGGGGTTGATTTTCTAGTTCCTTCCCCACAGTGCTGCTGGGGAATCTCCCTGCTAGCTTGGCCCAGTTTCAGGTCATTTTTGATATGGAAAAGGCCAATTGCCTTACCTCCCACTCCATGTACAATCTGGCTTTCCGCTTGATGTGAGTGTAAATAACACTAACTGTCTCTTGTATCTATATATTGAGAATGAGGAGAAGGCCCTGGAGGTGTGGTGGATGACATGCTCTTAAAGGTTGGGTGTTCAGGAAGACAAGTCCAATTACGTCTCCCATAGTTTTTGCCTAAAAGGTGGATGGTACATTGCGCCTCTGCGTTGACTATGGATGTTGGGATTTCAACCTTTCTATTAAGGTGAAGCCTAATCCTGGGGTTGAACTCAATCTTTTGGGTTTTAGTCTCGGGGTATTAGGCTATAAGCCTAATATGTTTTAATTCACTAAAGGATCTGGAATCCTATAATAATCTAGGCCCGCATAGGATGATGTCCTATCCAATCTGGGATAAAATCATTTATTATTCAATCCTACAAGGTGCTTTGTAGCATCATTGTTTTAATGTTACCATATTTAGTATTATTATTTTAATCTGTTATCATTCTTATTAGATATCAGAATACCAACCTTTATTTTTATCTATTATTGATGACCCTATAAAAGGGTTCCAAATAATTAAATAAACATATCTGATTGCTCAAAGCTTATAATCTTATTTATAGTATCCAAGAGCCACTGCTGGGACTTTTTGGTCCTTGAAGTGGCTAAACCATGTCTAAGGGACCTCAACGTTATGATCTAAGTCTAGACCGTTCGCTTAAGATTCCGAATCAGGGCACCTAATCTGAGTATATTTCCCTAATTGAACTAACTTGATTGAGGCCAACCTATCATTTCAAGATAGTTATTTTTATAACTTATATGGAATCAGATTGAGCAAATTTTCGTTCTAATGATGTTTGATCTGGTACACTCCATCCAGCTTTAAGAGATTACTGATCTTGGAAAAGTGAACCCATTTTTCCAAGAATGATCATTTAAATAATATCACTGTTCATGATCCCTGTTAAAGATTTGGCCTACTTTGGATGGTCTGGTTACTCATCTGGGATTAAAGTCAAAGGTACAAACGCCTATTGTATGAGGACAATAGAGCAGATGGTGATAGGTGTTCATATATAAACTCCTTAAAGATGAGACTAGAGGCTGTATTCTCTTGTCAATTTGCTTATATGATGGCTTCAGCCCTGATCTTCCTAATCACAATTGAATTCCTGACTTATTACAATGGAAATTTATTAACTTTAAAAAGCTTTTATATCTTTAGATTAGCAAATTATTGTTATTCTAAAGATGATATTTGTCAAAAATTAGAGAGAATTTATAGGGTTCATTGTTCACCATACCTTACCATGACCCCTCGCCTCACATCGCCACTTAACCAGTGGTTCACGATGAGGTATTAGAGGGTCTACAAACTATTAGGCGTCCCGCTGTACGCAGCTTGGAATTGTGGACAGTGTCTTACCAACACATTTATTTAAAGACAACATTTCCTCTAACGCATCTGAAAAAAGCTAAACCATCACTCCTTTCAGGCAATAGTAGCGCATACCAAAGAATTTTGTACCACTAATTAATAGTTAATTTGATTGTAACTCATTCAACAAAGACTAATTTTGACTTGACCAACAAATCTTATCCTGGGTAATCAAGTCGAATATGATTAAGTGGAACTGCTAGGCCGCAAATCCTAAGTTTTTTTTGCAGTTAGAACATTTTTGGTCCACGAAAACTGATATTTTTGACATAAGATATTTTAAATTAGATGTAAGTAATAATAACGTCCCTTATATATAATATATCTGACGATTCAGGTCCAGTCAACATTCAACACTTCCCCCACCTTGACTGGAAATAAGTGGAGGGTAATTTCCTTCTTGACAACAATATTCAAATTTTTACAATCCTCAAAATATAATCGCTACCTCAGTAGCCTTTCTGTCTAGGATAGACGTGTCTTCCAAAGGCTCAGTTCTTCCATGCAGCGCGCTATTGTTAATTTAGCTGTCCTGCTTCACTTTCTTAGGTTGGTTCAACTAGTTATACCTCAATGGTTATTGAAAGTTTGTCTTCAAGGCTGGCTGAAATTCAAGCGGAACCCAGCAAAACCAAGTAAGTCCCATTGATATAAAGTTCCTTCCAATTTATTTCCCAATAGATTAAACACAATCCACCTTCAATCGCCTCATTAGTTCTTTATGGCCCCATAGCATCCTAAATTAAGAAATTTTAATTTTGGCATCAATTCTCATCAGATATTAATTTTCTTCCTGACTTCCTTTTTACACTCCTTCTTATCTTCCCTTCATATTGCCTTATTTCTTCCCTTCGCACGGGCTGTGCAGCCACTTTGGGTTTTGCTATTGACTTAATGTCTGAACTCTTAGAAGCCTAAATGGTTTCCGCTCTTGCATTTGAGCCTGGGGTTGCTCCATTAATTCCATTTGAGGCCAACCAGGATCTACTCTTTGCTTAATCAGTAGCTAGGCTCTGGTGTTCTCTAGCGACAGTTGACACCAACTTGCACGTTATGTTGGGCCTCAAGAATCATGCTTCAAAAGATCATTGTATCCTTTTGATCCACCACGCTCTTTGCAAAAGCCTGTCAAAAGAGCTTCCTGAATTGAATCTAATTTAATTTTGAATTTATTGCGGGGAAGGCCGACCATGGGACGGACACTTCCGAATATGACTCAGGAAAGATAAACTTAGTAACAGGGGAGGCACCCCAGAGAAGCGATGCTATCTCTTGTTGCCAGCGGGAACGCCACTTATGGGGAGGGGGAGGGAACGTATGAAGGGGCCGTAGCCACTATTGAGCACGTGTGGAGGAAGGGGTCTGATTTGATGAACAAGACTGGGAACCAGGAGGAGACCAGCTGTCAGCGACGTGGTGGGAGGTATCCAAACATCCACGCATGAAAGTGGTCCACCAAATGAGACCGGAATCTGTGGACAGCTTCTGGGAGGGTGGGGATGGAGCCAGCGATGGCATCCAAGACAATCGTGTGGATAGTCCACATGGCGATTGCAACCACCAGAGCACGGAGGGAGGGTGGAAGGGAGGAGGTCATTGATATATCAAACATATCTCTTGACAGACTGAAGGGATGCGTTTGATCCTGGCCCAGCAGATGTTGAACTTCGCGCCATATCACTTTAGAGGTGGGGCACTTCTCCAGGCGGTGGAACAGCGTTCCATACTGGCCACACACGACACAGGATGAGTGTAAAGCGTTAGAGCGCTCAGCTGTACGATACACCCGCCTCAGGCAGCGCCACACATGGGAGCAGACTTGAGGTTGCAACAGAGGATGGTGTGCGTTTTCCAGATAGTCTTTTGAGTCTCAATGGAATAAGGGATGTCCATCATGTCCAGGTAGTCCCCTCTGGATAGGACATGGGGTCGAATGGGGATCACGCCATCATGGATGGGTAGCCCCTGTACCTCTTGTGTGAACTGAGGAGAGGTGCGGCCTCTTCGGGTTGTATGTCCGCTAATATGAATTCTCCACTCTACGCTTCGCATGGAGAGTAGGATTCGTTTGTAGTGGGTTTTAGTCCCGTGAGGACCTGTGGCCGATGTGTGTGATGCGAGGTATTTCATCAGGGAGTGGGGGTTTGATGGATTGTTGAGGCCAAGGCTTGGGAGAAGTTGGAGCGGGCCGCGCGGGACCAGTGTTGTGATGGGAGTGTAGGAGTGGTGACGGCCGTGCTCCAGGTGCCCAGGATCTTGGCAGCATGGGCTTTGAAGTCAGGCAGGCCCATGCCACCTTGATGATGAGGGCCAAACATGACCTCTAGCTGTACCGGTGGAGGGTGGCCTGACCAAAGCCATCCTTGCAGCAAAGCATACAGGGATTTGAAGAAGCTTGGGGAGAAGGGGATGGCGGGGCTCCGAACCAGACTTTGGATAGGAGCATAGAGTTGGCAAGAACAACCCTGCCAGTGAGGGTAGTAGAGTGGGCTCTGAGAGAGGCGATTCGCTTCGTCACGTTGTCCAGTATATGGCACTCCATTACTGCTGATGCATATCCGCCTGCCTCCATCTACACGCCCAGATGGCGCACCAGTCCTATGGTAGGACATGGCATGAAGGGGAGTACCAGTGGAGCGGTGTGTGTTGAGTTAGTAAGGCGTGGACGTGGGTGAGCAGATGGGCTGGGTTGGGAACTAATTGCTGGGGCCCAGCAGTTCTGAAACTGACCAAGGAGGATGATTTCGGTTTTGGAGGCGTTCAGTGCCACATTGCTTACCCGGGAATATTCCTGGATGAGGGCTTCAAGCATGCGTGCATCTTTGTTATTAGACACCCTGACCACGCAATAATCTGCAGATGCCATCATCTTGACTGGGGTTTGGCCTGGCACATGGACCCCAGTGAGTTGGGCATTCACATTTTGCAGTAGTGGGTCAAGGCTGAAGTTGTATAAGAGTGGGCTGAGGGGGTCCCCTTGTCGCAGGCCCCTTTGAGGGCAGACTACTTCTGTTAGGAAGCCTGGGCCACGCACTGCCATTGTCGCAGATTCTGTGAGCAGCATCACCTAGTTTATGAAGCCGGGGGTAGGCGGAATTGATGGAGGCAGGCCCTAAGGTATTCCCAGTTTACTCTATCATAGGCCTTTTGTTGTTCCAAGAATACAAGGCCCCAGAGGCTGTGGATGACATAAATTAGCCACAGAGGCAATGCTATCCCAAATCGACTCTGGAGATGGAAACAATTGCTGGGGATGGTGGCGTGTAAGTCCCTAAAATTAGCCATGATTTTTGTTAAAAAATTTTTGGGGTCTGTGTTTGTTAGAGAAATGGGGGGCCAGTTGGGTAAGTCAACCATCCCCTTTCTTGAAAGTGTGACCGTAAAGGCCTCGGGCCTCCTGGTAGGGCGTTTCAACAGGCTTTTGGGTTTTGTGAGGCTAGCAGCAATGGGGATATATATTTGAAATATTTTTTTTAGAACTCATATGGAATGCCATCTGGGGCCCGCATTTTTAGTTTGGCGCACCGCAAAAGGCTTCCATAATTTGTTTGGAGTAATTAAATTCATTATTTCCGGTATCGAAAAAGGGGCAAAATGAGCTCGTGAGAAATTCCGCCATTTTGGAGTTAAAATTTGGGTTTAGCTTGGATAACTAGAATATTTTTCATTTTGATTGCCACTTCAGCCAGTGTGTCCCAATGGAATTATCTATTTGCACCTTGTGAGGTACGCTCTGGGTTTGGGGCAAAATTTTTTTTAAAAATATGCGGGGATTGTCCCTTTAGTGATGCTGTTTGTTTTAAAAACCCGTGTTTGTGTTGCCTTTTATGGGTTAGGTGGGGCTGCCTCCCCCTTCCAGCCCCATGCAGGGCTGTATCCTGTGGCTGGGATGTTGAAATCCAAGTGGGGGAAAATTTGCCAGAGGGCGAATAACCACCAATGTGGCTTGTGAGCATCTGGAGGGAATGGGATAGTGGCGGATGGGGTCCTCTTTGAAAGTTGCCCATGTGGAAAATGGGGTCCACCAAAATGGTGCAACAAAAATTTTCCAAAGTTGCTTTCCCCCCAAATGGAAAATCCTGGGAGCAAGCTCAGGGGGGGTTTTTTACCAATGTGGGCCTTTTCAAATGTGAGGGGAAGTGTAGGGTTTTCAGACCACCTGGCGAGAATTATTTTTTGTTTTAATTGGGAGATTGGGGTTGGATTTGCCAGTTAGAATAAGGTCAATCGGGGCATGGACCTTAATTTGGGCCTTGGAGTGGGGACGGTCATGTTTTTGAGCAGTGGGGCATGTCACAGGATCCCTTAACCCAAGGGTGGCTTTTAGAAGCGTAGTTCTATGTAAACCCCGTGGGGGGGGTGGGGGGGCCCCCGGTCTTTGGTAAAGGGTTTGCCAACAGTTCATGTTCCAACTAGGAAAAATCGGGGGGGAGCGGGAGGATTTGACCAAAAAAAATTCCCAATGCTTGTGTCCATTTGGGGTAGATGTTGATGATTGCAGGCAACATCCCCATGGGAAAGGGGAGATGAGCACTCACCATTTAGGGGTATTTTGAGGATATGAATTTGAAAAAAATTCTAATTGCACCCCACAGTGCTTAACAAAAAAGGGTAGGGATAGGGGGAGCATGTTTTCCAACTTTCCCCAGAACCTCTGGACAGTGGGACTCCTGGAGGCCAGGATATCCAGGGTAAATTGTGTTGTAAAAAAATCAGTTTTCCCAGCCGGGATGGGGGGCCTTGAGTCTGGAATATTCAGCATCCCTAGAGTGAAGGTTTCCCCCCTTGTACCTTAGGTGTGGGGGTGGGCCCCGGGGCCCCCCAGCCCCTTTAAGGTCCCCACGGGCTTTCAAGCAGTCAGGTGTTAGCAGAAACCCATCGGGGGTTTTTTTTAATTTTTGTGGAAAAAGTTTCATTGGCTTTGGGCCCTTTTTTTTTTGTTTTCCCACGTCGACAAATTTTTTTAT
>JAKSZP010004689.1:0-35300 GCA_022478985.1 Massospora cicadina
TTTGCATGATTGATGTTATTTGGTAATTCATTTGCATTGTTGAGAAAATTTTCCTTTTGGGTGTATTGCTCTGATTGGGTGACTCATATAATTTCCTCCATGACCTCCTCAGTTTGGGCAGTCTGTTCTGATTGGTTGGCTCATCTGATTTCCTCAATGTTTTCCTGAATTTTTCCAGGGTCAATGGTGGAGGCCGCATGTGCAGCCACCTTGGCCGCTTTCTGCTTGCATGCCTTTTGCAGCATTTTGCATTCTTTGGGTGTTACTGGGTCTAAGATGAGGTAGTGCCATCCTCTCCCCGTTGGAATGCATGATTGGCATCTATCACTTTTCCAAAATTCTGTGTCAGTTTCATCTATGGCGTCATCACAGAATTCTGGGGCCATGATGCCCTCCTTCACTGGGAATGCATGTTCATTGTGCCCTAGTGCGGTGCAGTGGTTGCAGATTGGCAGTGCATGTTCTGTTGTGACATGTAATGGTTCTGACACCTTCCCATCTGGGAGGTGATTTTGTGCTATGTGAGGATTCTTTTGAGATCCTCAGCCACCTTGGGGATTGGGTGGATTATGACAATTGCCTTTCCTGTGCACAGGTTCAGCTTCAATTGGAATCTTAGTAATTCTAATTGTTTAATATCTCCGTAGTGTTTAAGTCTGACTCAGAGATCCTCCTCAATTTGCTTATGGGGGAAGTATGTGGGGAGCAAGTTGAAGGAGATGAAAAAATGTTTTATTAGTTCCATCTGGTGCGCACAGTGTGCACAATTTGTTTGGCCTTGGGGAGAGCAACTTTAAAGCATACTTTTGCAGCGGTGTCTGTGTCTTTTTTTAGTACTAGATGGTCCCAACCCAAGGGGGGGGGATTCATCGATGTGCGGTGTCTGTGTCTTCTTTGGTCTCAAAGCCCAAATTGAATCAGCCATGTGGGACCATTTCCATGTTCACGTACACCATGTAGAGGAAGGGGGAGGCCTGTGCCTCACACACTTTTTCCCAAAGTCAGTGACTCAACCCCTAGGTAGAGTCAGAGCCCATGCTCTACCTTCAAAAGGTGTTGGTGTACTGGATTTCAATGTACTGGTTGTGTTTCATGGTAAGCTCCACAAACTTGGGAGATGGCTCAGTTTGTGGTTTCTTAGTGATATTGGTTCCTGGTCCCCCTCCAGGGCGCTTCTTGCCCTTTGGCGCACCATTTTGCCCATTGCCTGTTATGGCTTTCACCCAGTTCAATTGAGATTTGTTGTAAACGCCCATATTTCATGTGTGATTATCAAAAATTGCTGTTCAAATTGAATCGTAGTAATTAATATTATTGCTATGGAAAAGAAAAGCTCTTAAACTTAAAATTATTTACAAAAATTGCACTTTATCTTAGTGTCAGCAGGTAGTAATTCCAAAGTGAGAATCATCCCATTGATCCCACCTTGGATCAGTTGAACTAAAATAAAAAGTTTAAATTGTTTAAATTAAAATAAAAGTTGAAATGATTTGTTCTTAAAAAATCCTCCAGAGCATTTGTTGGCCAAAAACACTCTGAATTAAAATAACAATTTGCAAAAAGCATCCAGACTGACCAAACCGTTTGGATTGGCCAAATTATGAACGTTGCATTGCTTCAAGGTAAGTTCTAAGTGTTTTAAATAAAAAACATTATGCAAAGAACATTTTCATTACAACCTGAGATAAAACTTATTACTTTAACTCTAATTCCATGATCTGACAAAAGACAAATAAATAAGAGAAACTATTTCTTCTACTCTAAACACCATAACACAATATGAAATTGTATAGCTTTATAAATGTATTCCTAAAAAACTGCATATTACTTTACTACTTTCTTGTTCTATTAAAAAAATTATTAGGGATTAATATTAGAAATTTGGCGTATAACTCTTCCATTGGCAACAAATAGGAACAGAATCTGTCACCAAAAATTTGGCCCTTAGGTGTCATCTGAAACAGTGGTTACTTAATTTGCCTAATTAGATTCTACTGCCAATTAGGTCGCAACCCCTCCTGGGTTGGATACTCTAAGAGTGTGCCCAACATCTTTACTCAACATCATCAGATTATTCTTATTTGTATGGTATAGGATATTCCTGATCATCACATTATTTTTATTAGAGATACTAACAAAATTAACAAAAATAATTTTAAAATAGAAAAAAACACCAGAAGTGGCCTCAAATATAGTAAATGAGGCTACTATATGCCTTTAAGGGATATAATGGATATGAACTTCACACAAATGATTTTTAATTAAATCGCAATCCAAACTTAATTCCAGATCACCTCAGCAGCTGGAATTTAAGGGACGTTTCATTATAAAGGTTCTTAATTGGTGAAATTGCCTAGCAAATGAATAATTCAACCATTTTGCACTAAGCGTTCAACTATAAAAAGAAATTTAAAATGGTCCATATTCTGAACTTAAAGTTAATAGAAAAAAATTTAAAGTTTGATCACAAAAATAGGCTCCCAAATTTGGCATTTTTGCACTAAATCCATATAAAGTAAAATCATTTATGTGCACTTACCCACCATGATAAATGTCAATTCCTTATGTGAAGTTATGCAAATCACTATAGCTTTTATAATCATTTATTTCTCAAAACGCAACATGGATAATCTCATCAGAACTAGACAAGTTTGGAGCATTATTTATTACTATTATAAATAAAAATTGAGTAGATTTTCTTTCTTAAATCTAAGTAATTCTATAAGTTTTTTTCTAAAAATTATTTTTAGAAGCTTTTTCTAATTGTTGATTTTCTTTGACAAAATATAATATGAGGAACCTGACTCTCTGAACCAATAGACTGAATCTAATCAATTGGTGGAATCCCTCCTTGATCTCTCCTGGGGTCAAGGAGAACTATCAGAATTTAGTATCATCTTAACTCTACTCCTTATTTGACTCACCACCACAATTGTGGAATGCATATATTCAGGCCCTTATCTGGGGTGCTTTCAGGGTTGTAGACTATTACCTTAATGGTGTTACCCAACTCTTTTGTCCACTAATAGAAAGAAACAGTCCATTACACAGTTGATTCTTAAGTAAACAAGCACTCCAATGAAGGGATAATTTCCCTTATTGTCCAAAAGTTTCCAATTCTTAAGACTAGCTTTTCAGGGATATTTTTCCCGTGTTTGTTTTATTTTTAAATAGCTTCAAATTATCAGAAGGAGGAGCGTCAGCATCTGACATACCCATATTAATTGTTAAGAGATCAACTAGAATAATAGGCCTCATACTGTTATTAACTCATCTAATTAATTTAGCTATTTAATCAACAATCTATACATCGCATACTTTGAACCTGTACAGTAAACATAAAAGTTTACATGACCATTGGCTGTTTACATACCTGAAGAAGATCCCTTGTATGATTTGATTGTTTGTCCTGAAGATAGGAGCTGGAGAGATCAAGCCTAAGGTTTTATTTCAACTTATGTAAAAGTTGCCCAAGTTTAGGATGGGATGCTTTACATTATAGCTGATGGGAAATGGTTGCCTTATGTGCAGCCATCCTATTGAACTGAAATCATTGCTAAATGTCATTTCATCTTAGTACATAAGTTCATCAAGAAAACTTTTGAATTGATGAGAAAGAGATACTATTAGGACTTAATGCTAGAGACTAATTATGAGTTATCAAAATCATGCAAAACATACCAATGCAGGATAATTAAAATCTCCACTATTAAATCAAGCTGTGACTTCTTTGCTACCATCTACCGCGGTCAAAATAATGTAATAAAGCCTTTATCCACGAATCTCCAAGGCCATTAGTATACTCCTGCTATTAACCACCTAATCAAGCGGATTAACTATACCTGCCCCTTCTGCGACTGCAAAGGCTACAGCTCTGTTTTACACTCCATTTTCACATTGTATGGATGCCCAAGGTTTCTACTTTCTGATAAGGGGCGAATTTTACGTCAAAAGTAGTGCAAGAACAAACTTTCAAGTTTTTCCCAACTAACATTTCACTGCACCCTACAAATTCTCAATCAATTGGGGTGGTGGAACAAGAGAATGGTACCCTTGTATCTATTCATTACACAATGGTAGCCACCAACACTATAAGATGGATCACTATCTGACCTCCCCCTTTCTGGCTTATCAAATTATTTATAAATAAAGTGCTAAAGATGGCCCTGTTCTAGGACCTCCATAGGTGAGAGCCCCAATTACCTAGCATTTGCTAACTGCTATAAGAACCCTTTAAACCAGAAATGATAAGTTAACCATGAGAAAACTAGCTGATTAGATTATCGGATTAACTTTTATACCACCAAATAATTCATTAGAAAACAACAAAAGAGACTAATTGATTCAATAGCAATGACCTTCCCTCCCTAACCCTCAACTTTGGAGAACTTATCTTGTTTTATCATCATTTTTCTGGCGGATGGCCTGACAAGCTTGATATCTCCTGTTTGGTCCCATAAAGCGTCCTGTACAAGATATGATTTGGGTTCACATTGCAGATGTTGTCCAGGGTACCAAAATCAATTGTGTTCATGATATGTTGCTTTGCGCCTATGTCCCCATATGACAAGATCATGAGGAGGACATTGTTGAAATCTGTAAAGGTGAACAAAATGAACCTATCAAAGATCAAAGTGGTGAGCAGTTCAAGCATCTTTCTCCAGAAACAAGTCATGATAAGTAAAATGTTTTCCACTTAATGATCTGTGACCCACAAATGGACAAGAACTAATTAAGGGGGAGTTGGGAATTACTAAAAAGTACAGTCCAAGATGGGCACCTAGTTGATATCCTGGGTGAGAAAGCATTTCAAAGACCAGTGCCTCAATATGGAAGTCCCATGACTATGTGGTCATGAAAATCCAAATGTTGATAGAAAAAGATGATCAATTTTTGAGCTTCATATTGGATAATAAAGATAGATCATGATCAAGGGGAACCAAGGCGCTATTTACATCACATGGTCCCCACTCACCCTATAAAACAAAGCCTTTTGACTTATTAATTAGTTGCATATTCTCCCCTATATTTTTTAAAAGTATAATTTTATAGTCTTTTAAGGTTTCACAACTGAAAGTATATAGCAATAATGACCATCAGTTTGTTGCAATTCGTGGACCCTACTGAATGCAAAAGTGATTAGCCATCGCCTTTCAGGAGCCATTCCTCCATGAAGAGCCATCCTAAAAGAAGCTAGAAGCTCAAAGCAGAATACCTTCTTTTTTAGCACTTGTGTTGCTCAACCCAAAAAGGGGGAGCCACCATGCATCTTTATTTGCAAATGGGCTAAATGAAAGATTATCATAAATTAAAAAAAAATCCTAATATGGCACCTCAACTAACAGCCTAAGAAGCCATATCAGAAGGCCAGGAAGCTTTGGGGAACTCTGTCTGGCACCCGCTTTAGCTGGCATACTATAGCGGATAGCATTAGGGTGGAAGTATCAGTGACATGTGGCATAAGGAGGTATAAGTGTGGGTTTTCTTCGCTAATGAGGCCAGAAGTGTACATTGCATCAACTTATTGAGTAAGTTGATGCTCAGAAAACAGAATTCTTTCAGGATGCTAAAATATTAAATCTATGACTCTACTATAACAGTAAAGCCAAATACCATGACAACTCAAGGGCTTTTTGCAATCTTTTTTTACAGTTTATTAAAATCAATAATGATCACCAATGTTAATTTTCATTACCTTTATTCAGATTTTGTACATATAGCTGGAAACAAGAAGTAAGTGAATACAAATTTATATTGATTATTACTTTATAAAAGTTAATTATACCTAATAAGAGGCCTATACAAGGGATTCTAAAAACCTTTTATATAAATATTTTAAAATTTGTCCTTTTTTGTTGTAACACTAATATTTTGTTATATTTTTTTCTGTTTTATATTATTGTTGCCAAAATCACTTGCCTATCAACTTAAAAAACTGAGGCCTACAGCCAAAAAAAAAATTTCATGAGCTCCTTGGGCATTTGACATGCTCATTGTTTAACTAATATATTTGAATTTTGACAAGACGTTCATATTTTGAAGTAACTGAGGCGTGCTTAAGTTCTTAACTAATATGCCAGCAGTCTAAAATGAGCTAATGAAAGTCTAAAGACATGTACTAAACTATACAACAATATAAGTAAAATTTAATATAATGTTAAAAGTTTGTGTAAGAAATTTTGCAAATTTTCCTGTTTAGTATAGCTTTTTTATGAGCTATTTAACCTTATTTTTAAAGACCTTTATCATTTATTTAACAATTTTAAAAGTAAACGAGGTGGGTCAACCTTGGGACAAATATACCATGCCGAGTTTTTTAGTCTGTGTTGGTTTTGAACCTGTTTCAATCAAAACCAGATCAAAAAGTCGAGCAGGAACTACCCCACTATGCTGCCACTCTTCTATTTAATAATTTGAATGACATTATAATAATTACTTTATGATTGAAGTTAAAAAGGCAACAAAATTAATAGAATAGATAAAAAATAAACTTTTTATACTTTTGCTGTAGGTTCAGAGCACATTTTTTAACTCATGGACTTGCAGTTATTTTTCACTTATTACAACTGTAATTACAAACATAATCTTTATGCTTTTCTTCTAAGCCTACTTTTCTATCACCCTGATAATGTCATGATGCCTTTGTTATCAGGAATGATGGAGTATTATTATGCATACAAATATAAAAAATATTTTATGTGATCTCTTATTGTCTTTTTCTATGTCAGGACATGTAATGCTTAATTTAATAGTTGTTAATTGTACTGGATTATGCACATCTTTTACAATCATTATACCATTAAATTGTTAAGCCTGTTTATATTTTTCAACACTATGACAGTCAGATCCTTGACCTTTGCTCATTTAACTTTAATAGCCAAGTTGCTGTCATGGGGTTCTTTTGAACACATATCAAACCTTAGGCGACTTTCTTAAGGGGTGTAGTAAATTCTCTCTTAGTAACTCTTCTTCTGATCTTACCATCTGTAGCATCATTTGCTTGTTTAAACCGCTCATTCTTCTAATGGAAATAATCTTATTGACATTTCTTATATATAGGGTGGATATGTTGGCCTCTGGCACAAGAAACAATGGAATCCTTGACCAACTTCTACCCTTGGAGTTATCAGAAATCATGCTATTCTTATTTGCAGGTTTCATGTACCTTAGATCCCATAATGGTTACTGAAACCTCTTCGCTTACCCCTATAGATGTGACAAAAAGTAATTTGATGTTCTGTGGTAAAAAGCTTCTTTTTTTGTTAATCTGATATATTTTTATACTTCTAGCATAATTCAAGCTATAAAATAAATGTATTTTTTATTTAACCAAGGCAACCTGACCAGGGGGCGGGCATTACTGATATGTGTGTAGAAATGGGAGGATTGGGAAGAGAAGCGATGATTAGATAGGATTGGACACCCCAGGGTACACAGGTTACCCCTGTTGCCAGCTGGGACCGCCAGGTATGGGTGGATTGGTGCTCTACTCCAAGGGTTTGCCCCTGCTATGGAGCAGGTGTGAAGGAAGGGGTCCGTGTGAAGGAACCAGAGTGGGAACCATGACTTTATGAGTCTATGTTGCCTTGGCTTCATATACCCATAGAGCCAGGCTTGGAAATGCTCCAGTAAGTGGACGTGGAACCTATTTACAACCCCATGGATGGTAGGTACCGTGCCCTTGAACGCATCCAAGGCAATAGTGTGGATTGTCCACATTGCAATGGATATCAAAAGGGAGCATAAGGTAGATGGGATTGGGATGCAATTCAGATCTTGAGGAGGCTCTTTGAGATAGAGAAATTCTGTTCATCTTGGATCTTGAGCAGGCACGTGACTTCTCGCCATATTGCTCTGGACAGGGTGCAGGTTTCTAAGCGGTGGTGTAGGGAGCCCTCTCCTCCACATACTGCGCAGGTTGCATGTAGGGAGTGGGTGCGGTCCACCATTCTGTAGGTCCTTCTTAGGCAGCGCCAGGCGTTGGCCCTTACCCTCAGCTGGAGGAGTGGATGGTCCGTCATCCTCCATATTGCATTTTGTGTGGCTAGGTCATAGGGGATGTCCAAAGCGTCTAGGTAGTCAATTCTAGCGATGGTTGGGGTCGTGGTAAGTATGTCTATGTGGGGGTAATCTTCTGGAAAATAAATGTAATTGAATATTAAACTTTTTCTTGCCGCTTGATCTCACTTTCAAGCAAATTTTATAAAAAGGTTTATTTTTCCACTGCCATCTGGCCACATCCAATTTCCTAAAGATGTCCTCAGATCCGCCTCCTGCTGCTCCAGTGTGGGGCAGCGGTACTTACCACCTAGAATTTTCCAACCTGTGGGAAAACGCGTTTCAATGAGCTCAAATAGCCCACCAACCTCTTCCAGCCAATTTGTCCCCCATGGGACTTAGCGCTCCACATTGCGCACATCCACCTTTCTTGCCCCCATCCTCTCAACCTCCCTCATTTCAATATTTGATTTTGCCTCTGTGTCGCTATTGGCGTTTATTCCTGTATGCTGAAAGAGCAATTATCAAACTTGCCACCGCTGCATTTGCGCCAGCTGGATATTGATTTCCGCCCTTTTAAAGGCTATCTTAACATAGGCTTTCCAGATGGAGGAGGACGCTGAAGCTGTGGCTTTAACTCCCCTAATACAGATAACACTCCCATTCCAGCTAGCCAAACTTGCCTCCCTTCTAAGAACACTGATGGTATCATCTGCATTCCTCCCTTCCCACCTCCAACCCCAAATTTTGTATGAGCATTTGATGGCGGGGCTTTTGGCTTATGGCACTCATCTCAACCTCATCTTCATTGTTCCCTCAAGTGCAGAGCGCCTTGCTGACCCTTGCGCAACTGCCTCCATAATATCACACCACCCTGCCATAACCCAACAAATCCCCCATGCCCATATTGCAGCGGCACCAGAGCATTTTTTTGGTCTCATGTCGATAATGGTCACCAAATTTGACCCTATGTTTTTGCTTTAACCATTCAAAAAAATCCTGCCCCCAAGCCACTTCCTCTGATGCGGCTTCATGACCCTTTTCTGTGGAATCTGATTGAGGCGTTTTTTGCCCCCTCCAACCCAAAATTCTTGCTCAAAGGGCAAGAGTGGGAAATCTACCTCCACCAAATCATCTGACCACATTCACCCACCTGAATCTAACCCAGCCAATGAGATTTAGGCTTGGACCACCATTTACACCCAAGCATCCACCCATTCTCCTACCACCACCCACCCAAATTCATTTTCCCACTAACTTTATAATCCAGAATCTTTGGGATCTATTGGACAAGGTTGATGAATCAGGTAAAATTATGACAAATAATGAACCCGGTGGACCTCTCATCCCAGATGATTATGAATGGCCAAATAATATAATTTTAATTTTGACAAAACCCTCTCTCCCAGACGCTTTTCTCCTAAACCCAATGCTATCCAATACCAAAGTGACCACCAGCTCGCGTTAACAGTGGTGGCCTCACCCCATTGCCACCACCTCTGCAAAGCAGTGGTCCAATCATTTGCTCAATTCCATGAAGGGCTGAACACAATAGACTTCCCCCAATTTCCCTGAAGCAGCGCAGGATGAAATTAACAAATGAAAGATGATGCCCTTGACGCTGTATTAATTGTTGCAAAACTTTCAGCATTCAACCTATCTGATAAAATCATCTGGCAAAATATAACAAATTTGGCCCAACTCCCAGATGCCCGCCTTCAAACTGAACAACATGTTGTAAAATTAGTTGAGAACTTCTTCCAAGCTGATCTCGCGGAAGGAAACCACATTTCACCCACATCCGCTCCCACCACACTGATGCCCCAACGCTCTGGATCTACGCTTTTGTCCACCCCTACCACCCTTGTGATCCTATTATGAGTAAAAAGCCTGTAGCAGAGCTTCCTGACCCAACAACCTCTCTTTTATGGTGGGTTAGCGGTATTCCACTCACCACCCGGTTGAAGGTTTTGCTTTGTTTTTTGTTGTTCCACTCGTTTTATTCTTTTTCTTAATGAATATCAGTAATTTCCATCCCCTGGTCAGCATACCTCAAATAAATATAATGTAATTGAATATAAATGGTATTAGGGTAGCAATACTTCAGTGTCTTTGTGAACCCTTATCAGTTTCTTATTATTCTTAAGCTTGGTGGCGCATCCATTTTACTTAGTGCTTGTAACTACAAGATTCATTTTATGATAGACATCCCTGAACCAGAATTTTCAGTAGCTTCTTGTTAATTCCCCACTTCTGGGTTTGGGGCTGCAATATCTCCTTTGTTTTATTTCTTTATTAATTTTATTGATATGCTGACCCAGTCAATATATGGATAATAGCGCTGCTTAGTGTGCCTTTTTTAAGGTTTTAAATGCCCTTCAATAATGCTTAACTGCACTTTTGGTTTATATATATTAAAGATTTAATCTTTTTTCATCAGAATAAGTTGGCTTAATTAAAATTTTGTTCATTCCTCCATCATTGGCCATTATGGACGAAATTATTTCAACTTCATTCATTTGTAAATTCTTTTGTCCCTCAAAAAGTATAAAAGGTTCAATATTCATAGTATTTGGTGACGGCGGTGACATTTCATATATTGAATCTCTTTGGTCAGCAGTTATCATAGTATCTTATGTGACTCCATACCAACTGACTGGTAATTTTTTAGCCTGCATGGTCTATAATAATGAGTTCATCTCTCTTATTCACGTTTTGATCTTGTACAATTAAATCTTGTGGTGGTTGTATACTGGTGGGGTTACTTAAAGAGGGCGCTAATTTCATATACAGTATATCCGTGGTGAATCCATATTACTTCCCCTCCTAAGACAAGACTGAGGAAGCACCTAAGGTTCTATTCATTTAATATGTTAGATATTATACTGGTGTCATTATATCTTATGGAATAATCAGCTCCTCTCTTGGCCAAAATAGTCGCAGGGCCAGACCAGATGTATTGTAACTTCTCAGGATGGCTTCCACATACATGGCAAAATAGATTCTTATCTCCCAAATTGAATTCTGGTGTTATAGTCTGTCTTTGAATCTCATTTTGATTCTGTGATAGTGCTTCAAAGTTATTAGAGGTTTCCAACTGTATCTCGATCACTTCATTAGCTAACTCTTCTAGAAAAACTCTCAGGTATTAGGTTCCTGCAATCCGCAGAGTTTTATTGTGCCATAAAAGTGTGTAGAGCTGCTTCTCATCCATGCAGGGTTAAGAACGATCATATGACAATCACCCAGTGATGGCTAAGTTTGTATGCTACCAGCGCGTATGGAAACAGTTGATCCCACTTCAACTTGTAGTTAAGACCTCTTCTTCAATATTCTCCTAGGTTCTGCTCATGCGTTCTATATTTCCATTGGAAGATGAAGTATATAGATTGGTGAATCGTTGTTTCACTCCAACTAGATTATATCCCTTTTTATTTCATTAGAGATTAAGTTTTTGTCATTTTCTGATAGAAGAGCCTGAGTACATCCGTGCTTCACTATCACTTGAAATTACAGGATTCTGGCAGTTGATCCTTCAGTGTATGTCTTGTATACTGATACTTTAACACATCTTTGGAATGATCAATTGCAACGATGTTAAACTAGATACAATTGAGGAGGTAGGCAATAAACTTATCACGCCAATGAATAAGTTGTGGAATGGGGCTGTTGGTGCAATAAGCTGGAACTCAAAGAGCTTCTCTAGGGGTCTGGAGCTTACGCAAAGTATAAATAGATTCAAAAATTAATATACATCATCTGATATTGACTCCTAATAGAACCAGTCACTCAGGTATGTCAATGAATTCTGGTTTGTCCACGGCCAACATGTTTGTAAGCTTTTATCACAAGTTTTATTCAATCAATATGCCAGATATATGGGTACCATTTGTACATGACTTTCTTTTGAAGGTTCCCATCAATACTCTGAGTATCTTTAGAACATCTTCCTAGGACAGTATTTACTTTATTGGCTCATCTGATCCTCCTTCTCTGGTAGTCCAATTGAGTCATAAAGGTGATTGTTCTCATGTGCTTGGTGGTGAAAACAGGTAATCAAGACAGTCTATTGGAGCTGGGATGCTTGATGCCAGCTCTGTGTATGATCATAAAATTATACTTTGGAGAATTACTGCCCATCAGGCAAGGCGTCCATCTGGATTCTTCATGTTGCTCAGCCAACGGAGTGGCACATGATCTGTCATAACTTTGGAGTGTACTCCATACAAGTAGAGTCAGAAGGCCTTCATTGTTCTTAGCACTGTAAGTTACTTTCACTCCGTCACAGTATAGTTATTTTCTGCTCTTGTGAAGATCTTTGAATAGTAAAAAATATGGTGGTTTACAACTTACTATATAGTTGGTAAGTATCACTCTGGGCCCAAGGTAACTGGCATCAGTGTAAAGTTAAAACGTCTTGTTGAAGTCCATGTAGGCTAGTACTGGAGCCTCTACCAATCTAGCTTTCAACTCTTTGAAGGACTGATCTTGCTCCAGGCCCATTTAAAATTTGATCTCTTTGGTTAACAGTTATGTTAGCTTCACAGCCAAGTGACCAAAAAAGGCGTGAACTATTAATAGTATCCCACCATCCTGAGGAATATTTAGATGTCACGCGTATTTTGAGGCTGTTTCATAGCAACTATAGCTTTGATCTTTCCTTCCTAAGGATTGAATCCTTTAAGACTTATCTCAAGACCTAGGAACTTAAGATATCTCTTCATTAAAGTGCACTCGCTTCTCTTCAGTTTTAGGTTACAATCTCATAGTCAGTTAAACAATTCTCAAAGATTTTGGATGAGCTATTGTAAGTTGCGATTGAACAATGTGATATCGTTCAGGTAGATGAGCTCACTTGATAACTTGAGATTCCAAATGACTTATCAATTGCTCTTTGGAAGGTTGCAGGGACATTGCACAGCCCCTGTGGCATTCTCGTTGGTTTAAGAAAATCTCTGAATGCTTATCAAGGCTCACTTCTCCTGGTCTTCAGGTGATAGCTCCATCTGTTAGTGCTCACTGGCAGATTTATTGCAGAAAAGTACTTTGATTATCCTAAGCGCTTCAGGGCATCATCTATTTAATAAGTTGGTACAGATCTTTCTTTGTAACTTCATTTAATTGACAGTAGTCCAAAAACCACCTGGTGTGTTCCATCCTTCTTGTGCAATAGTATCAAGAGTCAATCCCACAGGCTCTTTAAAGCCTGATTAAGCTGGCTTCAGAAAGCTTATTAAACTTCTTGGTGATAACTTCATCTTCGGTTTTCAAATGGTGGTAAAAATAAAAATTTAAAAAGGGGTGCCAGATCCAGTTTCCATCTTAAGAACTTTTCCTTTGTAGGGTCTATAGTCAATTGGTCTTTTGCTAAAGATATCTTTGAGCTCATCCAGAAGCCCATCATATTTCTTCTGCTCCTTGTTGGTCACATTCTCTGGTAACTTTTGACAATATTGGCTGAATCTGCTGAGATGATTTCACAGGTAAAACCTGCTTTGCATTGGACTAGCAATATGATTATTGTTAATCCTCAATTTATAAAAATAAAACATTAATATAAGGAGCTATTTCCACACCGTCATCCAGTTTATTTAATATATAGTAATGTACTCCTTTCAGTAAAACCTTTTTAATCTTCTTTTTTTTCAAAAAACCCTTTCTCATTCTCACGCTTAACTCTCGCTCATCTCTGAATTCTTGATATTCCTAATCTTTTTTAACCCTTTTGCTTATTAATTACCTATTTGCTACAATTTTAGGTTTTTCATTATATCATCAAAGTTTCAGCAGAATTCCCTCAGTTCACCAAGCTTTGAGTACTTTGATTTGAATATCTTGCAACAACTTAATCTTCCGCTCAATCTCAGGGCTCACCTTGACTCATAAATTATGATCCGCCAGATATATGGCTAATTGTCCAGTCATATCACATTCTCGCCATTACCCTCCCTTAACTGGATGATAAGCTCCTATTTCTTGTATACTCAGAGGAACTTCACTTGAACTTGGTTGATAATCTGACCACCCGTGGGTTCTTTAACGGTGTAGTCATTGATATCAATCTTCTCAATTATTTCAAATAGTCCAGTCCAAATGGTAGCGAGCTTGTTCTTCTTTCCAAACCCATGTTGATCGTGGAACAAGACATGATCTCCTAGATCAAAAAGTGGGAGTCTGCTACGTATACTTTGGTCAGCCACCTGATCATAAATCTTTTTAGCTAAGATGGTAGAATAAGCTTCCACTTGTAATTTTAGCAGCGTATTAATTATGTTGGTTATATAATGCTGCAGTTCTACTCCGCCACTATCCTCCACACAGGAGTATAGCAAAGCGGGAAAAGCCAGATTTTTACCATAGATCAATTGTAAAGTACTCTTTCCCGTTGAAAAGTTATACTTGATACTATAGGCAAAGATGGCGGGTGGACAGGAGGGTACCCCATTCAGAAGGCCAATCTTTTACCAGCTTGAAAAGAATGTTTACCAATGTTCCATTGACACATTCCACCATTCCATTAGATTCAGGGTAATAGGGTGTAGTTAAGACCCTGTGGATTGCCATCAGTTCATTCAACTTGGGCAGGATATGTGACGTGAAATTGGTTCCATTGTCTGTGAGGATAAATTAAGGACATCCATGCCGCTGTATTACATACTCCATAGTAAACTTGGCGGTGGTGACAACCCCCAATTCATTGATCGCTCTCGCTTCCACCCACCTGATTAAGTGACCTATGGCTACGATTATATAATTGAGGTGATTCACATTATCAGCAGAGGGTCCCCCACATCAATGGAAACAGTGTGCCACGAGAAACGGGGATTAACCATCTTATAGGTAGTCTATTTTTTGAAAGGTTTCTTACTTGAAACTTGTGACAACAAGAAACCATCTCAAGCACATCATAGTGCATGCTCTCCCAATAGTAACAGGGCCGCAAAAACAACAGAATTTTCCGCAACCCTCCATGATCTACCGTCCTATTTGTATCCAAGTTAATTACTGGCCTGGAGGAGGGTTATAATAAGCTTAGCATTGATTCTCCAATACACTTTTATGATCTCCCACTACACAAAAAGGTATCCCGTCTAAGCTCATCTATCATTATGATCACTGATGCTCATTGTGATATTTGCCCACAATTATCTTACCATAAATGATTCCAAGAAAAAACGCCGTAATGGTACCCTTGGTAATTGTGAGAGATAGTCCACATTCAGATGTTTTGATCCTGGCTGGTGTACTATTTCGAAGTTACATGCTTGGAGCTTCAATGAACATCATGCGACCCGCCCTTCTAGTTCCCAAAGATTCTTCAGTCAATTCAAGGATGCATGATCAGTTACCTCTTTATATTTCACCTCGTGGAGGTATACCAGAACTGTTTATAAGCATATATTACCGCCAAGCACTCCCACACAGTCACAGTGTAGTTACATCCATGACAATTCAGGCTTTGGCTACAAAACGCAATGGGGTGCTCCAGACCTTCATCAACTTTTTGATATCATGGCCCCTACAGCGGAAAGGAAAGCATCCGTTTGCACAATAAAATCCTTATCAAAATTAGTGTATTTTAAAACAGGCGCACTAGCCAACGCAGTCTGAAGGACATCAAAAGCATTCTGACATGGTTCTGTCCAGTTGAAGGTGGTGTTCTTCTTTAATAACTCAAAGAGCGGTTCCCCAATACAGTTTAAGCTGGGAATTAACCACTGGTACTAACCGACCATCCCCAAAGACACCTGTATATCTCACTTATTTCCTGGTTGAGTTATCTTACATATAGCTTCCACCTTCACTAGCTGCAGTTTAAGCCCTTTTGAGTCCACCACGAATCCAAGATATTCCAATTGCTCCTTGAAAATATGGCATTTCCGAGGCTTGATCATGATGTTAGAAGCAGCAAGTTGGCGGAGCACTTGTTCTAAGTAGCCAAGATGCTCTGTGAACATCTGCAAGAACACATTGGTATCATTGAGGTAGACTAGAACGCAGGACAGCTTTATTTCACCCAAGATCATATCCATAGCATGCTGGAACGTAGCTGGGGCGTTGCACAACCCTGTGGCATACGTGTAGGCTGGAACAACCCCTTTGAGGTGATTATAGCAATTTCTCATGTTCTGCCACTGGCAACTCAATCTTCAGTGCCCCAATACAATGTCCATGGCAGAGAAGTAGTTAGCGCCTTTAAACCAATCTAAAGCGTCATCAATCCATGGGAGAGGATAGGAATCCTTCTTAGTGACACTATTAAGCTTCCAGTAGTTGATTACCACCCACTTTATGACATCTTTTTTTCTTAACAATTAGCACTGGTGATGCCCACAAGCTCTTAGATGGCTCTAACATCCCCTTCTCAATCAATTTGTCTACCTCATCGGAGACTAATTCCACCATGGCCTTGGAGCACCAGATGGGCCATGACCAAATGGGAGGGTGGTCTCCTATATCTACCTATGCACCACCTCACATGCGCATCCCAAATTGTGGTCATCAGAAGCAAAAAGGTCAGTATATTTACAAACAGGGCCATCGCCCTATCTTCTGATTCTCTGATAGCCCAGTCAGACCTTCCAGCGGAACCACTGTCATTATGCCAAATGAGGTTTTTAAAAGTAGGCCGAGGTGCCCCCAAGACCCAAATTCATAGATACAGCAGACTTCATCAATAAGAGTCAAGTGTAAAAAGGCCACCACTTGGTGCCTTTGGACCATCATGGACTCCTTCTATAGGTTCTCTAGCAATAGCTTCACTTTCTCATGTCCTGGTAACAGTAGCCCTGGAGCCACATGGGGTTTGAGCTACAATTACTAGTAGGGCCCCACAATTTCCCTGTATAGCCCTTTAGGGACGTCTATTTTGAGCTCTGTCTCTTATGACCTAGTGCCCTGAAGGTATGCTTAAAGCACTCGCCGCTCATAGAGGAATACTGTTGTACTCATAAATCTGGTTAGGAAGAGCTCAGGTACTCTTTTTCATCCACTTATATCAAACAGGAAAAACCTCATTGCTATATGTAAGATTTTTTGACTAGAGCATATGGGGTTTTTTGGGACTCCGCTGGAGGTAAAGTAAATGGAGATCTGTTGTCTTAGGATACTGATGGTTTCATCTGACATATTGTTCACAGCCCCTAATCGCCACAGGAACGCAGCACCAACCAACATGTCATAGTTATTATTAGGCAAACCCACAGCTGGAGCAGATGCACCAACTGACCCAAACCTCAAAGCAATGCGCTGTATGCGCCCTCCAACATAATGCTCTGTGCCCTCACGGTCCCATACACTACTCTGTGTTCCACATCCGGTTTAAACGGAAGCTTAATCACAAGCTTGGTGAAGATTATATTAACTGGATCCCCAGTATCTATAATCGCCCAGATTTTTGTGTTCTGTACAAAAATAAAACAGTAGGTACACACTGGATAAGGTGAACCGTTGGTGTTTATTATATGGACATATAAGGGCTTTTTGTTATCAAGAAAAGTGATAATTCCAGTTCTGACATGAAGATAATCCCAAAAATTCTCTACTGAAATCGCCACGATGGCCCCTTCTAGAGTTGCAACATTTGTTGAAGGTCCGCCTTTGACTGTACCATTCTGGTCAAGGATTTTTCAGGAATACAGTTTTTGTACATCTCAGTGGAACTCTGAATCTGCGTTATTAGAGTCTCTCCCTCATTTTGAGTCCAATATAACATAGGGGACTTGTTGATATAATAAATTGCCAGGGTTTGTACCAGGGCCAACACAAAGCAACTTGCAGGAATCATCAGGGACAAATAGGTTTTAATTGGCGGAAGTAGAGAGTCCAATCTCTACTCCGCTTATCCTTTTCCCTGTTTGTTTGGGGCAACTTGTACTACATGGACATTCAGTTTGCTCAGACAGCTAGCCACATAATGGCCTCTTTGGCCTCACGAGAAACATACATTTGTATACAACACTCATCTCTGCATCACACCCGCAGTTCATGGTCAGAAATAAAAGGATTGATTGTAATATAGCTGAGAACGGGCTGGTTGAGGAAAATGGGGTAGAAAGGACTCTCCAGAGCATTATATTGACAAGGATTAACCACCAGATTTTTAACTGAGTCATTGGTGTTCATTTTCTGATGGTGGTTCAGCTGCAATTTCAGGGACCTTCTATTTCACATTGGGAACACTAAAAGTGATAGATAAAGGTGTAAAAAATTGATTATTTTAATAGCTCAGGATCATCATGAATAATGTGGGTCATAGTATTATACAATTCTTGATATGTCTTAACAGCCGCCATCATCATTATGCCCACCTCCTCAAAAGATAAGATATTTACTTTGAACAACAATGACCCTCAGCTGTGAACTGCTCAGTGAACTCCACCAAGGACTCGTTCTTTTGAAAATTGATTGTCAAAAACTCTGGCTTGCACTATGCCATTTTTGCCACGCCCCAAACAGGCAAATAACGGTATTATCCACCTCTTGATACATTGTGGTATCACTCATAAGGTATCATGTGACCTGTTCAGTGCTCTCGTTATCCAGAATGGATAACAACAGTTTAGCTTTCCACCAATTAAAATCCCCTTCTACTATGAATTAGAACTGCTTAAAGAATCCAGGTATGTTTCTTTCATGGGTAAACGGGGTCAGCTTGCCAATGCAAGCCCCTCCCTCTCCAGCACTACTAATCCATCTATGCTCAGCACAGTATAGCCGCTCTGTAGTGTCATCCAAGCAGTTAGCAAGTTGGCTGGCTCAGCAACCCACCAGGTGTAGTTGGTGAAATGCCTTGTTGAGCTGATCCGTTATACCCCTATTCTCTTGTAAAAGCATTTTCTTGAGCCTGTATTAGTGTAACCAAGGCAAGTTTAGTTTGGCGTATTGAGATAACTCATCAAACTGGGGTACTACTCCGTCAAGGGGAACCACTTGCACCATTGCTTGGCGACTATGAAACTTTTTAAATGAGTTGATAAATGGGCATGTAGTAAGCACCACTGTTAACTTTTGGTGATATTGGCTGAATCCGCCAAGATTGTTGCACTGGGTAAAACTCACTGATCTTTGGGAGAGTGATATGATTGCTAATCATCAATAAATAACAATAAAATATTAATATAAGGAGCTATTGCCCCACCGGAACTCAGTTATATTTAGTATTTATAATAACGGACTACTTCTGCTAAAACTTTTTCCTTCCTTCTTCTTTTTTTCAAAAAAACTTCCTTCTCATTCTCACACTCAACTCTTAATCTTTAGTATTCCTACTCAATTTTGACCCTTCCGCTTAGTAGTTCCCTATTTGCTACAATTTTAGGTGTTTCAATCTACCATTGATTTTTTGGCGGAATCTCCTCAATTCGCTGAACTATGAGTACTTTGATTGATTCAACTCACATTAACATAATCTTCCGCTCAATCTTGAAGCTCACCTTGACTCATAAATTATGATCCTCCTGATATATGGCTTATCATCAAGTCATATCAATTTCTCAACATCTTTCAATCCTAGCTCATTGAAATTTTTTACATAAAGCAATTATGCGATAACTTCTAAGCTTGTCAATCTGGCTTGGGCAACGACCTGTTCTTTCTATTCATGTATAGTCTGTGTTGTACATTACTCATTATGACATTCAGTTCTCTGGTATAGTTGGTATTAAAAAACCTAAGCTGAACTCTTGGCTCCTGCTCTTATCCCATTGCTACTGTAGATTTTTATGTATTGAAGTTTGGAGGTATCCTCACACTGATTGATAGTAACATACAACATTCACCAGGCCTGTTTTTATGGTTTACTAACGCTCAGTGGTAGGCTTTCTTCTGCACTGACCATTGCAGTTAGTTGCTTGGCACCCTTATCTTTATGATTGTAATGGATTGGGTAGCTTAAAAGTCGGATTCCATAAATTTTGACATTTGCTTTCATATCTTGGCATCTTCATCCTAAAAACCTTCGGCAATTGATAGCTGAGTATGCTCACGTTATTGATGGTGAGGTCACCATTAGGACCAAACTCAAATAAAGACTGGGTGCTAATTAGGAAGCCTTAGTGTTATCCAGAATCACTTCAGGAACCATCCAAACCATGCGCCCAATATTCAATGGCATCGCTGAATATGCTCCTAAGGTGCACGTTTCATCTGGCCCAGCTGTCATACTTGACATTTAGTCTATACCTGGCATTAACTTCAATATAGACATCAACCTAGAAGAAACTATGTTGATAAGCGCTCCAGATCCAGTATTCCAAGTTGTGAAACCTCTGAATCATCACTTTGACCGTTGTAACTCTCTTTTCAAATGGGTTTCAAGTCGTTAAAAAATCAGTGGCTGACTCTTCAGACTGCCTTAAATTTTTTTTGCCTCTGATGTGCCTTAGTGGTGTTCTTAGTATCCAGTTCTATTCTTTTGAAGGTATACATCACAAACTGTTCTCCTTTTTCAACTGTGGTGATGATCCAGGTAGGTTGAGTGGCCTGTGCTGAGTAAATATTGTTTATCCAGTTCCATCAATTCAAACCACACATTGTAAAGCAGGTATAGCCACAGCACTAGATACCCCTAACAAATGGTATCCTGCACTAACTAAATCCTAATCTCCATGATTATCTTTCCTATTGGTGTGCAGATCCAATCAGTTCAATGCATTAGGGGCATCTTTGGTAGGGTACATTCTTCTTCTAAATGTCGTTCATTAAACAAGATTGCCAAAAGTATCCAGGTTTATGGCACTTGTTACAGGTAAGTTCCCTCAAAGTCTGTTGTTCTACTGGTTTATGAGGCTTATATCTGGGATTATTACTATTATCATGATCGATTTTAACATTTTTTTTGTTTTTATAGGAGTGTTTTGGAGCCTTATATTCTATCTTATAAGTCCCTTAGACATATAGTAAGGCCTCCTTGATGGCCTTCAGTGACATCATGGCCTTAATGGCTAAAGTCAAGTTCATCTTAAAAGCAGGATGCATCTCTAGGGGAACTCAATATCACGGGTTTTGCAGTTAATAGATCAAGGCTCCTATTGTCCAATGTTACTGAGCCTTTAGGTAGTAACAAGTGACATAGTTAGAGAATGACTTTTTCTTCCCCATCTTCATTAGTAGAAATTTCTTGATTCATACTATGGACATCTTTATCACTCTTAAACTTGGACAAAAGAATGTTCCCCACTTCCAACCAGGTTAATCCAGGCATAGGCTTGCACTGAGTATCTCTTGAGCCTTATATTTTTGTAGCGATGTATGTGGTAAGCCTTTTAATGATTACTTGCAACATACACACTGTTCTCATAAATCATAGGAAACCAGAAATGGTTCTTCACCAGATGTATTCATTGTCTTGAAGTAAGGCTTATATTTGAGGTCCTCTTCATTAGGTTTGGCATACATCATGCTCATTAGCATGGCAGTCAATTGAGTATCCAAGGTTGGTATCTATAACTGGGTAGCTGCTCACGATGAGATAGGCTCTGTATGTTGTCTGGCCTTAAGTTGAGCTTTAAACTCATCTAGATTCTGATTAAAGGTGTACATCATGGACTCATACAGGTTTAAAGGATCTTCATATTCATTCAAGTTGCAGATATTGATTATATTCTCATTTTTAAGCAATAAAAGCCTGCCCTCAATATCTTTAAAGTTGGCTTTATCTTTTTTAAGAGCTGAAGTTCCACCCACAATTGGTGTGACAGCAGAGCGGTCTCTTCTAGCAGTCTCCTTAACATGCTCAAGTTAGTTTAATATATCTGATACTCAAGTTCCAATGTTTGGAATCTTGAAGGATAGTTTCCTCCTCTCTCACCAGGAGTTCAGAGGAATTTTCACTGTGATAAGCCTCCATATCCTCAACGTCAATTGGTTCTTGATAAAACTCATGATCATTCATCTGGTCTGTTGGTGTCACCCATGTAGAGCACCATAGCAAGCTCCTCAGCCTTTTCTCACTTTATTTGTGTAGACAAGTTGATGTTGTAGGGTTATGTTGAACAGATATTAGACATTAGCTGACTTTCTGATGGAGCATAGTAATCCTCTGAGTAACTCTTAAACTGGTACTTACTGCTGTAGCATAAATTGCTAGTTGAAAAGGATCATCACTTTCTTGGAAGTAATCTTGTTGACACTACTATAAATAACTTAAGTATGTTAGTCTCAGGAATAAGACACAAAAGCATCCTCAACATCCCCTCCCCTTGGCGCTAACAGCAGCTAAGGTATCCTTACTCACATGTGTCATGATCTTTAGATCCCAGACTGGTTACTGAGAATCTCTTCACTTTCCCAATATAAGTGAAACAGTTAATAAACTTGATATTCTGTGATAAAAAGATTTTTTATATTTAATAAATTAAGTATTTTATACTTTTAGCATAACTTAAGATATAAAATAAATATAAATTGGGTATAAAATAGGAGTAGAATACCAATACCGCAGTGTCTTTGGGAACCCCTTGTCATTTTATAATTATTCTCCAAAATTAGTGGCACATCCATTTTACTTAGTGCTTTTATCTGCGAGATAAAAAAATAATAGACATCCCTAACCAGGATATTTAGTACCCTCCTTTTTTTCTCACTTTTGGGTTTGGGGCTGCAATACCATTTTTGGTTTATTTTTTCACCCAATTTATTAGTAAGCTGATCAGGTCAAGGTCTAGATAATGGCGTTGCTATGATGCGCCCCACTTTAAGGTTAATTTGAATGATCTTAAATATTGCTTGACTTCCTTTTTGGGTAATATCCAAAGGAAGGTTGGATTGCTTCCATCAAGGTGACTTGGTTCAGCTGAGCTTCCAGTCAATCCTCCATCATTGGCCATTTTAGATGGAATTATTTATTATCTAGTCAATTTTAAATTCTTTAGTCTCCTCAAAGGTATAAAAGAGGCCAACATTATAGTATTTGGTGGTGGCGGTGACATCTTTATATAATAAGTCTCTCTGGTCAGCAGTACCATAGTAGTTTGTGTGGCGTCATCCCAACTGACTGTTTAATTTTACTAGGCTGCCATGGTCTATAAAAGTGGAATGCATCTCCCTTATCCACGTTTTTATCTTGTAACTGTAAATCTTGTGATTGTTGTATACTGGCAGGGTAATTTCAGTAAGTGAGCAAATATATAATTACTCATGATAATATGCCCAACATTATACTTTTATAATCTATATTATATCTATATAATAATCAGTTGGCCCAAAATCAGGATGCTTTTGTAAAAAAATGAAATAAAAAATTTTAACAACTAAAAGTATATGAACTCAGATCGCCTGATATCATTTTAGCTGTTGAGGTTATAATAGCTATGGCACAGTCAGATTTTAGCTTATGCTTTCTTACTTTCATATAAAATACTGTAAATCAAAATAATCTTGATGTCAATAATTATATAAGATCATTATAGCTATTCTGTTTGACAAAGAAGCATAGATGTTGCTAATCTTATGTAATTGATTTACCTTACAAAGATCATGCTTCTATAAGTCTAGTAGATATCTATGCAATATTGTATACTGACATTTAACCTTTAGTGAAAGAAAAAAATAAGTTTTTAATGTTACAAGCTTAAAAGTTATATAATTATTGTTATCAGGTGTGCATATATAAACTATTTGGATGTTTAATTATTTTATAATCTTGCATATAGATATCAACTTTATCAATAATAATCATAAGATCAATCAGAACATTTTTAAAACTTTGATTAATTTTGTCAATCATAAACTTTAATGTTTAATATAATTTAATAAATTTAAGTATATAACTCTCACAGATAGTGCTCTAATTAGGGTAATTATATACTTATTTTTTTGATGCCTTAATTACTTTGGTATGCTTTAAAAACATATAGCTTAACAATTAGCTTAAGATACTTTATTTTAAAAACAGAACATAAGAAATTTATTATATCTGATGTCTTGTAGCTTGTGTAATTTTAAAAATACATGAAATTGGTAAAAGAACTAGGGAATCCAAATCATTACTAAAGACAAAAAAATTTAGATGGAAGGAAATTCATACCAAAATTTGATTTTAAATTTTTGATATGGATGCTTACACATTGTAAATTGTGAACCACCAATGTGCTATAATATGGTTTCTAAAAAAGTGAACTCTAATAAAAATGATCTGATTTGCTACATTTATATATTTTAATTTTTTTTAATATCATCATTCCTTTTTCAAAATTAGTTGCTAGATTATATAGGTCAACAGAATAGCACTCAGTGGTTTCCCATACTCCATTTACCATATATTTTTATAATTTTATTTGAGGTGGGCTGACCTGGGGATGATACCGCACTGATTAGGGAAGTGAAGAAAATGGGAAAGGAGGATAAAACCCGGAAAACCTCCATGCGCGGCGTATGATAGGCCAGGAACTCCATGGACCACCTTTGCTATTTGCTATCTCAGTTCGGGGCATTGGCGCACAAAACCAACACAGTCAAAATTGTCCCCTACCCAAAGTCCATTACTGGGATCGAACTCGGGAGGCAGTGGTAGAGGGTCCATACTCTACCACTGGAGTATCCTCCCTTTCCATTTACCATATATTAGTGTCAAGTTTTAAAGCTGGAAACATTCAGAATATATGCTAATTGGCCAAGGTAGAGTTTTATGCAATATAAAATTAACCCTTTCACTGTTTTTTAAAAAAATCATCCATTTTTTGGCTTTAAATTTGGCACAAATTTCTTAGCCAATGTCCACTCTTTTTAAGCTCATTTTAGTACTTGTCATAAACATTTACATAAAAAATTTTGAAACTAATCTATATAAATCTCATTTTTTAGTACTAGATTATATAAATCACATTTTTATTGGATGCATATATGCATTTTTAGATTTGCATCACCCCCATTTTTGGATGCATATATGCATTGAATCATTGAAAGGGTTAAAAAGGTGTATTAGCAACAAATTCTCAATCATGGGGAGGATACCCCAGTGGTATAATAGGGACCTCTACCACTGCCTCCCCAAGTTCGATTCTGGTACAGGAACTTTGGGTAGGGGATGACTATGACTGTGTTGGCATTGTGCACCAATGCCCCAAACTGAGATAGCAAATAGCAAAGGCGTTCCATGGAGTTCCTGGCTTATCATACGCTGCGCATGGAGGTTTTCTGGATTTTATCCTCCTTTCTCATTCATTCAATTTCCCCTCAATCAGTGCAGTATCATCCCCAGGTCAGCTCCCCTCAAATAAAATTTTAAAAAAACAAATTCTCAATCCTAAGGCTGAAATCTGAAGGTATTAGAAAGAGACACCAGCTATGATGTTCAGTTTACAGGAAAACATCCAATTATAAACCTATTATAAATATTCAACTAGCAAAGGACTATACTATAATTACAGTTATGGTATAGTAGCTTAAGGGCTCACCCTAAAGCTTGCCCTTCAGGGACTGCCCCTCCACAATATTGTTTAAGCTTGACTTAGCTTAAAGGATGGCTTGGAAAGGTATGTTCAATTGCCCAACCAGCTCCCAGTCATGGGGCATCAAAACCAATTTGGTTTGGTAGCTAGTAGATAAACCCAAATTGGTATTTAACTAGTAAGAGCCTAAAAATATAAATGAGCCCAACTGTTACTAACAGCTTCATTAATATTTTAGTGTGTATCTTCAGTATCAGTGGGTTCCAACCCAAAAAGTGGAAGCCGTTGGGTATATCTAATTTTCAGGGGTCTGAAGCAAGACAAAAAATATATTGAAATTTTTCATCCTCCACTCTGAGGCGGTGGGCTTAAGGTGACATAGTGGTAGGGGAAGGAAGGTCGGTGGGTGCTGCGTCCAGGCCCAGAACTGGAGTTCCATGTACCTTGTAAGGGCAGGTATGATTGGAATTTGATCAGCCTGATGGGGCATAAAGTTGATTAATTTAAATGGATTCAAAATGCTAACTCAAAGTTTAATCTAAAGGCCAGACTCTAGTATACCAACTCAAATCCCAAAATTGTATAGAAGCATTGAGTTAGATTTATATTTATAAATGAAAAGATTTTGTATCAATGCCCACCCTAACTTGAGATACTAACTAATTAGTCTAGTTTAGTGTCACAATTCTGATATGACTGGATGATAAGCCCTAAGTTGTTACAGCAGAATGGGTAGAATCTGCCAAGTTTGATATGAGTTATAATCACTTGAGCACCTCAAGATGAGGCAATATTGGGTTGGAACAGATGGTTATTGGATTACTTCTAAATGAGGTGATTAGGATATATTAATGAATGACAAATAAAGGGTAAATTGCCTCAAATTAGGCGATCATGAATTTAATGAAAGAAGATTTTCTGAAACCAATGAGATATGGTTTGAACTGAATTACTAAGTCAAGGAAATGATATTGTCTGAAGTCACTGAGATATAGGCAAGATGAGATTATTGAAAGGGGGAGGTTATTAATAGTTTAGAGCGAGTGGAACAGCAAGGATCTGATATATTTATTATATTAAATAAAAGAGTGCTGTTAGAGCAATTGATCTATTTTATTAAAAGTTTATTACTTTGTTTCAAGGATGACGATCATCATATCATCTGTCCTATTGCTAAGTGGGCTGAACCCTGCACAAAACCCCTTCAGTGTATCTCCAAGGTACTGCAAATTTATAACCTTTAGCTTCCAGAATCCAAACTTAATTTTAGAGTTTACATTAATAATTATTTTTGCAAACTCTGTAGCTCTATACTACCTTGCTAAGCTTGGTAAGGGCCTTGTATGCCCATCGAAAGTTCGCAAAAGTTATTAAATAAAATTATCTGTGTGATACTAACTTTGAGGTAGATATATATTACAGGTTGGGGAAAGATTAAACGTTGGGATACGCGGATAAAGCCCAACGACCTCCCTATAACTACCCAGTTAGGCCAGGAATCTAGAATCCCCATCGCCTTTATCTCACTTGGATGAAGTGCTGATGCACGACTCTTTAATATGGCCAGGTAAGGATGTCTCCAGCCAGTAAGTATACTGAGAACCGAACGGGGAAAATGAATCTGGGGCAGCCCCTTGATCATTGGGGTATAATCCCTCAGAAATGATATATAAATCGTTTATAGGTACCTTGAAAGCAAACCTAGAATCGAACTTAGCAAGTAGCCGGCACTTCCATGAAACCACTCGACCTTCAGCTAGCTTATAAAAAATCTCCAACCTAAATTTAAAATGGAAATATGCACATTATCTCTCCAACCAATATAATCCAGGTTTAAAGCCCGCTGTAAAAAAAAGTTTTGGCGGATAAGATTTTCCTATAATAAATTGAAATTTGAGGCCGCTACTGGGCTTGAAAGTCCGAAGTCAGTGAGGACACCGAGTAAAACCAATCGAAGTAGCTCACGCTGAAGACCTCCCACATGCCCTGGGAGGGGGCCGGGTGGGAAGGGTCCGCCAAGTCCTGGTCCAGGGAGAGGGTGGTGAGCAGGGTCTGCAGCATCTCGAGGTAGGTCTGGGACATGAGCCAGATGGTGGCCATGTGCTGCAGGGCGCGCGTGCAGATCTCGAGGTACTTGCGCGAGAGGGCGGCCTGGGGTTCGGCCAGGGGCTCGAGGTAGATGTAGTTGGCGTGGATGGTGGCGGCGTTGAAGATGGCGAACGGGTAGAAGGGGTCACCCATATCGGCGATGCGGTGCTGCGAGTCGTCCACCAGCTGGGCGATGTGATTGGCGGCCGCGATGCAGCGCGCCTTGGAGTGGGTTACCATCGGCTGGCTATCCTCGGCGCGCTGGGCGTGGGCGAGGTTGCCGCGGTGCAGCGCGATCACCGCCTCATGATACATGGCGAACATGCACGACACGGCACGAAAGATATCGCTGCCGAGGTCCTCGGTGGGCATGTGCGGCGCCAAGAAATCCTGGGGGTGGTGAAACTTGCTCGGGAGACCCTCGAACCATCGGGTGATCAGCATGTCAAGGTGCATGAGCTCACGGTAGTCTGCATCGTAGGGTTGAAGGTGGGCGGCGCGGTGCATCAGGTAGCGGGTCACCTTGCCGCTGAGGTCCATCAGCCCAATGAAGTGGGCCGAAAGGTTGCAGAACACGGTGCGCGAACCGGAAATGTCCGACCCGAAATCCGCCAGCTCCTCCAAGGTCGTGGGCGCCAGCTGCGAGATGACGCCAAAGCGGTGGTCCCATTGCGCGTCGCCGGAAGGAAGCTGAACGAGGCAGTCGCGCAGGTCGATATACACGGACCGCCCCACCAAGTTGGAAGCAAACCGATCGGCGACAAAGCACCCCCACCACGTGCGCCGTTTGCACTCCGTCATCAACCAGTCCTCGGATCCAGGGCGGTGAGCAAAGGTGTCCTTATTATGGTAGCTATCAATCATGTGCAGACCCAATTGCTGCGCAAGCCTAGGTGGATTTAATTTACATGATTTATTAAAAATATTTTTCTTGGTATCAACATAAAACAAAGACCCTTGGCTACACGCAGAACCACCCGGCTTGCTGTAAGCATGCCTCGATGGCGTCAATGCTAGAGCTCCTGTCTCGCCTTCTCGCCCAAAACATTCCTTAGTATAAAAGCCGTTTTAAACGAATAGAAAACGTATGAAAGGTTCCGATCAACCTCCTGCAACTCAGAATTCCGTATAAAGAGCCACCAACATGGTTCATAAACCGAGGGTTAACGCCGACCGACCCATCCGTAAAGTCCACCGCGAAACCACCCAACCTGGCAGCCCAACCAAAAAGCGAGCCTGACGTTAAGGGCGGCTTTACCTGATCGCTATCCCTAGATGAAAATTTATTAAATCGAACGCCTGAGAAAATCCAAAGCCGTTCAGCTGCTTTATAAAGCCCATAGAGTTGGCGGTAAAATCTAGCTTGCCAAACAATATAGGAACCCAATACCACCACCCCCAAAATCAAAAAAATTAAATGCGCCGATACCAATTTTAAAAAACCTCGCCTAGCTGAAGGCCAAACCCACTAAACCACGCTCAGGTTAGCTTACCTATATAACTCCAGGAGGAGAACCCCTTCATCATCCCGTACTCGTGTAGACCCAACAGGATCAAAGCCTGGACGGTGTCCAGCGTAGGCTGGGCGAGGAGGGCGGGCGAGAGATGGGAAAGCAGCCGGTGCGCAAACACGTCCCCGTTCAAATATTGCGGCCGATCCGCGGCCGCCACCTTGTTGTGCTTCGAAAACCTAGCGCTCAAGGCAAAGATCCCATTCACGAGGAGGTACGGCTTGTTATCGGAAGCGAGGCGGCTAACCAGGGTCGGCTTGTGCACAAACCTAATCGTGGGGTGCGTGATGCTGAAGAACAGCTGGATCAGTTCCGCAACCACCTCCGAATCTGGCAACGTGTAGTCGGGCGCTTGAAGGGGCGAGAGCTCCCCTAGAAGCCCCCGATTCGGCATGTCAGCAAAGGCTGACGGCTCACTGCCCGAATCTCGGGTTGGATTGGAAACCCGGTTCAATTGACTCTTCGAAATAGGGGCTTCGGAGCAACTTTTGGAAGTAGGGTTCGATTGGCTCTCATCCTGGGTGAGGGAATCGTTAGTCTGGATGCCCGCTGACGCTTCGGCTCGAAACGGGGTATCGGAGGCCTCGCCAGCTTGGAGCGCGAGCGCGGCTTCCAATTCCATTACCCGCTTTTCCAAACTGATGATCAGGCTTGATTTGGGGCCGCGGCGCTTATTGGGTTGATTGTAGGTGCAGCTGGCCTCCTTCAGATTACAAGACGTGCAGCGCGGGTATTTCCCATCGCACCTGATCCGCCTTATACGGCAGAAATCACACGCCTGGGTCCGCTTATGGCGGCTTACCCGGCCACTGGGGTTCGAGTTAGGATCCATGCGATCCTCCCTTCACAGCTTTAATTATGGCGCCGATAAAGGCTAGACGATAAGTAAAGGTTTAGCTAGCGTGCTAAAAAACTAAGGGTGAAGACCAGCCAACTTTTACTAAAGCGATGGGAAAAGTTCGAATTCGCTGCCAATAAAAGTAAGCCAAAAACGGTATAGTTTAAAGCCATCCAACCAAACATCTCAATCTCAACTTGGAGCGCTTTAAAGGGAAAAAAATCTTACAACAGCTTCAAAATTTAAAAACCCAACCACTTAATAAATTTAAAGTTCCGACTAGTAACATGAGCCGAGGGGAATCCCGTCCAACTACGCCCAAGCTTAAAATTATCAAACCAAAAAGCTCAGCAGAAAATTAACACCTACCTTATACAGTTGGCTAAACTAACCCTCAGATAAGGTTGGGGAATATTATAGATACGTCCGTAACTTAAAAACGCAGTAGAAAGGAGGCTTCAATGTTCCTAATAGGAATAAGGTATGTAATCTAAAGTATGAGGTTTAAGTGGAGTTTTCTTACCCCGATTTGGTTTTAGATGAGTACTTAAAGATAGCGTACGATCTATCCCACTGCCAAATAATTGCGAAATCTCAAACCTTCCAATCTTAGGAAAATTGGGAGCTCGGATTTTAGGATCTTTACAAACCTTTTTTACATGTAGAAAGTACCCATTTATAAAAAGATTCTAGTTGAGTTTTAGAACCAGAAAGTTTACAATGGTCCTACATGTACCCATAGCTATATTACTTTGGCTTTAAGCTTAAAAGATAAACAGATATCTATAAATTCATATAAGAAATTTCATGAGGGGTAAAGCTTTACTATTGCTCTTTAAGCTTTGCCCAACTTTACCAACAGATAGATACCAACCTCTGTATGATGGATACCGATCGGATTGGAAAGTCAGATGGGGAGCAATTATTTTACTGAGGTGGCTGACCTTAGGACAGATACACCATGCCAAAAAGTGTGGTGCCTCAGCTTGGACCCAAATCCCCGGAGAAAATTTCGAGAGGATCCTTTCATATGACCTAACATTATTTGTATTGGGTTTCAATGAACTGTATATGATGTATCCAGGTATAAAGAGTATATAGTTATTTGATCAGCAGGAGCACTTAGTATATAGCTTATAAAAAGTATAAGTTATACAGTATTGTAAGACTCCAGGCACCAGCTATAAAGCTTGACTGGGGTATGCATCTCTTCAGGGTAAAAAAGGTTTAATTCTAAGGCTCCCCCACTCACCCAGTTACTGATCTAGGTTACACCTTGGATGGGAGATGAGTAGTGACCACCTCTCCTTGTCTAGCCCCCATGTTTGAAATCAGGGTTATTTTTATGCTCACAGGTGCTAATTCACCTGTGAGGAGAGTGTCTATAACTCAGCTGTTCCCAGCATGGTAGTGCACAATGCACAGGCTCGATGCCACGGAACTGGTCATTGGTAATAAAGTTAATAGAGCCCCGCAGAAGGTGCTTGAGCTGTAATAATTTAGGGTGAGGGTGTTTAGCAGTAGATAGAAGTGCCAAAGTTGAACTAACAACCAGGCTGGAGTTAACTCCAGAGTGGGGTTCATTCTCAGGTGGTGCTCTGAGTGGGATTATATAGGTGGCACAGATTGGAGAGGACCTGAATGGCACAACAGTGCACAAGTGGAGTGAGTTATAGTTGTTAAAAATAAATAGCTAACACTGCATGAGACCTCCTCAAAGAGGTCTGCACACAAATTTGTCCAAGATAACATATTTAAAATTGTATACTAGCAAAGGGTTCTTTATTATGGGAAAGTCAACCAACTTGAGAGATTGGTCTCAAAAAACAATTTTAAGGGAATTCAGGGGAACAATCAAATGATGGAAGTGGTGCTAAGCTGAGGTGCACCAATAAGCACATGCTTCCATCAGGCAGTGTGCTATACTTGATAATTGACCCAACTTGGGTTATCAATTGTAGGAGAGGCTGACCTGAGCTGAAAATTTTTAAAAATCAAACAGGTTTTGAGACCCCATTCACCAAGAAACTGAAGCAAACCATCATTTTTAATTTTAAAGATGGTTCATTTTAACACACCTGCTGTTATACAAGGCTGAAATTCTTTTACATCCCTAGGACCAACCTGAGCATACCTCACCTTCACCCAGCGTTGATCCAAGGTATGCTTGAGGTCATGGAGGCCTGCCAACTTCACCTTCTTAGCCTCCTGACATGCAGCTTTACCCTAAGTATTTGTCTTCCATTATGATGTCATTATCATGCCATGACATCACCCCTGATTTCAACCATATGGAAGGAGGAAATTATCTCAACTGCCAAATATATGAGGTGGTTTTTTACCACTACCTAAATAATAAAACTTGTAAGTTATAATAAAGGTTGGGTCTTATGGAATTTTATTAGTTTGCAACGAGGGGATAAGAAGCAAACTCTCTTACAATCACACTGCTTAGTATTTAGATGAACTTGAGGCTTACAGCGAGTTTGTTGAATAATCCATTAATAGCTTTGAGCCTATTTAGGAAATATGGAGGTTCAACCTATTAGAGAGCTCAAAACTCACCTCGCTTAAAGGGAACAGCCAATGGAGGGTCAGAAGTAGGTAGGACAAGGCCATGAGGTAACAATTTAATGTATTTGAGCCTATCACCGTGGGGAAAATAACTTCACCTGGTGTGACCCCCTCAAGGCTATAAAAGGGCCAGGTCTTTGCACTGGAGGTTGAAGTAAATTGGCTGTAGGATACAGGGGGACCTCAGAATGGCTCCCCTGATCCTGCTGGTGATTTGGCTAATCCTATCATTAGTAATAGGCCTGCTTGGCTGAGAAGTGGGGTTAATCACCTTAATCCAAGAGGCTGGATTCCACTGAGAATCGGATAGGCCTTTTGTATGTTTAAAATTGGAGGTATTCTACTACAAACTATTCTTATTTACTAGTCAAACAACCGCCTGCCTGACATTACCCCCTTCAAGAATGATGGGGAGAATAGGGGAAGAGAAAATGTCCATGAACGCTGTTGATCACAATTCCAGAAGCAAGTGACTTAAAGTATTTGTCACCCCTTTTGTAGGTGATGAAAATTGGTCCCTCCCAAATGGACCCTAGCTTCTCACATCTGGGAGTAATATGGTTATGATAATATAACTCCAGGTCAGAGATGTGAAAAGAGGGTAGAGGTGGTCTGAGTTCGTTGGCTGCTTGACCCTTTTTGTGACAGTTTTGGCTAAGCTAGTCATAGCGTCAGCTTGTAGTTGGATAATATGTTGGGCCAACTTCCTCATGGCCTTGTCTGGATCATCAGTCCGGGCTGAAAAGATATATTTTGCCAACTGGGAAGGTATTCCTGGTTCCCAACTATACAAAAAATGGAATGGAGGCATTCTTAGAATTTGATGATAGCTAATGCAATAGGTTATGAGTGCACTGGGCAAAAACTAATCCTAGTGCAGAGGGTTGAGGTGGCTATTTTCTGTAATATGGATACTAAAGTCCCATTCACCCATTCTACAGTCCCATTGGTCGAAGGGTTATAAGGGGTGGAGAAAGGTTTCTGGGTGCCCATAGAGGTAGCCAGGATTTTGACCACTCTGGAGGTAAAATTCTTGCTATTGTTGCAGAGGAGAACCTGTGTGCAACCATTGCACGTGAAGATTGATTGGTGGAAGAAAGTTGCGGTAGCTTTGGCAGTTTGAGCAGGGAGAGCCACTGCTTCAATCCATTTTATAAAGTGGTCAATTCCTACAAGAATGTAGCAATTCCCACTGGTAGTCTGGGGTAGCAGTCCTACCACATCTAAACTGATTGTGTGAAAAGTTTGCTGAGGGGTAGTTGGTTGATGTTGGTACTTGGTCTTGAAGCGGGATTGGTTTTTACAGGTTAAGCAGCCATCCAAGACTTCAATGATAGATTCCATAATGACCTCCCAATAGTAACGTTCCTTGATCCACTCATACGTCTTCCTCACTCCACCATGCCCAAGGGTGGAGTGGGCGTCCAAGATCATCGGTAACCATTCTGAAGGTTGCAGATAGAGCAGTCAATTTACTCCTACCGGCTTATATAACTTTTCGCTCTCCATCTTATTGTTGCAAGAGTGTTGTGCTAGCATTTTTATGAATGGGGTCATCCTCATCGTCCCAGGCTTTGGGGGTCATAAGGAGATCATGTAACTCTCCGCTTCACTGTTGTCCAGATGAAGGATATGCAGCCAAGTCAAACCATCTGCATTCACATGACGCGTTTCAGCTTGATGCTCAATATTCATGTCACAATGTTTAAAGTTTGAGGGCCCAGCGGGCCAACCGTCCGGTGGGATCCTTCATGTTTTGTAGACATTTTAAGGAGGCGTGGTCAGTAACCACAGTGAAGGTAGTGTCATATAGGAAAGGGCGGTAATGTTTAACAGCTAGTAATACAGCCAGGCACTCCTTCTCTGTAACACTGTAGTTACGTTCAGCTTTTGACAACATCTTGCTGAAGTAGGAGACCGGATGATCTACGCCATTACTGTCCAATTGGGCCAAGATGGCTCCAACGGCATAGTCTGAGGCATTGGTGAACAATATGAAGGGTTTCCCATAGTTGGGTGGCGTAGGATAGGGCGTTGCTGAAGCAATCTCTTTAGCGTTTCAAATGCAGCTGCTTGTTCTGTACCCCAATAAAAAGGGGTGTTTTTAGCCAATAGTCGAATGAGAGGCTCACTGAGCTGGGCGAACTTGGGGATGAACTGATGGTAATACCCCATCATACCCAGAAATACCTGAATGTCCCGGAGGTTCTTAGGGGCAGGCATTTTAGAGATAGCTTCGACCTTATCTTGTAAAGGCTGGATCCCTTCTTGGGAGATAGCATGTCCAAGGAAATCTAGCTTCTTTTGGAAGAAGGTGCATTTTGACGGTTTCAACTTGATGTTAGAAGCCCGCAGGCGTTGAAAGACTTCTTTTAAATGAGCGAGATGATTGGTGAACGTTGCAGAAAAGATGGTGATGTCATCAAGATAGACAATCACACAGCTTAGCTTGAGGTCCCGCAGAATGTGATCCATTGCACGTTGGAAGGATGCCGGCGCATTGCACAGCCCTTGGGGTAGGCGGGTAGGCTGAAATAAGCCTTCACTACAAATGAGAGCACATTTCTCCTGATCTTGGGGAGAAAGATCCATTTGCCAATATCCGCTGGCCAAATCCATGGCTGAGAAGAATTTTGAGCTGGAGAGTTGTGCAAGGGCATCATCTATGTGGGGATAGGATAGCTGTCTTTTTTAGTGAGGTTATTTAGTTTACAGGTAGTCCATCACTACCCAATGACCTCCATTCTTCTTTTTGATCAGCAAGAGAGGAGACGCCCAAGGGCTTTGGGATGGTACTAATAACCCAGCGTCTAATAACTGCTTGAGTTCAACCCTCATTTGCTGCTCTTCAACCTTGGACTTATGGTAAGGTTTAGATTGAATAGGTTGGGCATCACCAAC
>JAKSZP010004690.1:0-35210 GCA_022478985.1 Massospora cicadina
TAATTTCATGCAAGTTCATCTCCTAAGAGCAAACATGGGCAATATATGATAAGGAGCTTGCTGCGGTGTCATGGTCCATTATCCATTGGCGGTATCTTCTTCATGGGGGCATGCCACAAGGTGTCATCAGATGGACCATTAGTTACTCATGTACTTAAAACCACAGAAGTTGGACTACCACCTGATCTGAACCTACCAGGATCTTTAGAGCTTTAACTTTAAGTACAAAGTTTAAAGAGGGGTCCTAAACGTTCTTCCTGGTATGTTGAGTTACAACCCTACCTCAGTCTCACTGATGAAGATTTTCAATAGTTGATCATGATTATACCACCCTCCCAAAATTGTGACTATTGCTCCCCTGTGGTTTTATGTCGTGGACTTGGCATTTGATGTACCTTTGGTTTTACAGGTGTTATCTCATCAAACAGCCTTAGTGGAAGGACTGGACCTATTTGAGCAGCTAGTAATTTTATCTCACAAATGCACTCAATATAAATTGAAGTAAAAGATGATTTGGTTTAGGAATAGGTCCAAATGCCTTCCCTACTTTAAGATGAGGTGATTTAAGAAAACCACAATCCTCTCGCGGTGGGCCATCCAGGCATTTGAAAACCATTGATCTGGTGGAACAGTCGTTCAATTGTCCTGGTTTAAACCTTTTCAGGTTTACTGAACAATTTTGAGATGTGCGTTGAGTAGAATGTTACTTAGATAGTAGATAGTAATGTGGGTCATTGATAATACTATGAAGATTATTCAGCTATTTTTCTTAACCAAATATATCCTCTCAGGTTTCTCCTATAGTCAGGTTCTGACAACCTTACTTTAACCCACGTGAAGGTTCTTGAAAACGATCCAGACAAATAAGGGAAACTATCCCTTCAACTCTAATAACAAGAGGTGGCAACTTTTGGATATAAGGGAGCTTCTCCCTTTCACTCTTGACACAATAGTTCTTGGTAACACCAGGCAATTAGATGAAGGATACTATCCCTCAAACTTTTATTATGAGAATAATAAAATCATTTCTATATAGTATAACAAATATTTAATTGTTCTCATAATAAATTAATGAGGGATCTAAATAATGATGGTTCAAATTAAAGTGACTCATTTTAAGAAATAAAGGAGTGCTAGTGTGTGTCAAGAGCTAGCCAGTCATCTGATCTATAGTTGATTCCACCTTAATCAGATATATTCCTACAATAGCAGGATGGTCTGATGTAAGAAACAAAGAAGTGCTAAAGTTTAACAAAAGTTAGCCAGCCAGACTTCTCACAATTGATATCGTCCTTGATCAGGCATCTTCTTACAACCAAGTGATTTTCATCTCACTCAAGGTACTTGCGGCATGAACTAGTGGACCTCCGTCACACTCTTCTAATTAACTGCTACGGTCACCCTCTGAAGGATATTCTTAGTCAATCTTGCCAGTGAATCATTAATGCCTGTATTCCCTCAGGTCAAGTCTGAGAGAGTCTCCTTAAGGTGGATGAGTATGTCTCTTAGAGTGAGATCCTAAAGTGCTTTTTTTATAATTAAAATAAAGGGATTTATAGGGGAATTTAATGCATAGCACTTATGTTGGCACCCTAATGGGAACGGCATCCAATGCCAATGATTTAACCCTTAACAAATTGCACCAAAGATGAATGATGCATCTGCTCATTCATCCACCTAGTTAGAATCCATCGCTGACTAGATTACAATCTTTCTTAGTATAGATTTAGAGAAATTGTGCCATGACTCCTTCATCCAACCCATTGGATTAAACTTACAAAGCTATGAACCTGCTTAGATAATGGGAACGCTTACCCATTAATAGCAGGTTGCTTTGCCTTTTAGGATAACCTGCAAGTTGCTGCCGTTAAAATCGTTGTCAACGCTTAACAACTGCCAATAAACCCATATTGGCCAACAATAAACCTTAGTCAATTTGTAGATGATAATTATATTTATATATAATTATATTAATAATAAATCACTTGTCAGCATTGTTAGGGACCTCCCTGATAGAACAACAGTAATCTGACAGAATCCAATCCTGATTAATTAGTTATTACTCCATAAGGAACTAGAACCACAATTTTTATAGCAAATGACTAGCATCCAGATATCCATGCTTTGCTATGGTCTTTATAGCTTGACAGATGATTTAAATCAATATTAGATTTTCAATTATAGTTAAGTACTAACCACTCAGCCAGACTCAATGACTTATTGATTTACCAAATTTCACCAACCACTCAGCCAAAACCAATTGCCTTATTGAATCAACCAAAAACCACCAACCACTCAGTTATAGTTAAAAACAACTGAAACTATTAAACCAACCAAATAATAGTGTTGTTGCCTGGCGTTGCTCAGGTTTAATAAACAAGCGATTTGAAATGATTAAATTTAATCTATATCATGTTAATAGCCCGTTTTACCCAGCATTGTTTTTGTTATTATTAACAGATACAATCATTTTTATTAGTTTATATAAATTGGTAGATTGCTATCAATTAGTTTAGGAGTAACAAAACCAATTAAATATGCCAAAAACTAACCATTTGTCCAAAACCAATAGGATCTACTAAATCAACCTAAAACCACCAATTGCTTGGAAACCCATTCAAAATATCAAGTCAACCATTCACTTACTACTTATTATAACAGTAAACTAATAATTAACTAAATGACTGCCAACCACTTGCAAACTCATTTAAATTAAAATATCTAATAAAACAATTATCAAACTTCTCAGCCATACCAATATATCAATTACCACTAAACACATTTTTTATTTTAATTTCTTATGTATAAAACATTTTTTATTATTTATGAGAATTAAAAATTCAGCTTTGAGGTGCACATAGATCCCCTCCCATCCACATATAGCCAAATTTATATAACACTACATTCTGTAGTTTTTTCTGGGCATCACGCACATGCACATACTTACCAGCTTTGACAATCTCTACGTCCGCTATAGGTTTTCTTATAGAAAAATGAACCCTAGAAGATAAGATAGATATTTCAATATAATTATCAAAAAATGTGATGGCAATCAAAAGATCCCAATATCTGGCATCTCACAGACATTCCTTTTTGGTTTGAAAATTGTGTGACCTGTGCTAGGGCAATATCAGACAGGTAAGGTAAAAAAGATATGTTACATTCATTGCAACTGGCATAAGTGCCATGGACTCCTAATCAGTTAATTTTATTGTTAAGCTCCCTAGCTATAATGGATTTGATGAAATCATGGTTGTAGTAGACCAATTTACTAGGTTCTATATTTCTCCCATATCATTCTAAAATCTCCTCAGAGGAGAAAGTCAGCCTTTTCATCCCCATGTATTTTCTACGTTTGGCTTATCCCAGGAGGTGGTATATGATTGGGGTACCAATTTCTTTCAGTTTTGGAGAGCATTGTTAGCCACTCATAAGATCAACCCTGTTGCTTTACCATGAATACTACTCAGTTGAATGGGCAGATGAAGAGGGTCAACGAGACTCTAGAGCAACATCTTCGCTGCTATGCCTCTAAGCGCAGGATACCTAGGAGGATGATCTTCCCCTTGGCACAGTTTGCACACAATAATGTGACCCACTTGTCAACTGGCTGTTCCAAATATGTGGCCACTTTGGGATATAACCCCTCATTTCAACTTGGACCTGATTTTGTGCAGAAGTCAAGTCTATGGAGTAACATGTGAAGCATCTCTAAGATACAAAAAATCTGGTTTAGTAGCACTTGAAAAGAGTTTAAGTGACTGAAAAAAGTTTGCAGATTGCGAGTGGCTTGCTAATCATTTCTACAAGTGGGATCCCTAGTCATGTTAGTTAAGCATCATTTGCATATGAAGTTCCCTCCAGATAACTTTTCAGCAAGCATTCAGGGACAAACATGGTTGAGGCAGTCTTAGGTAATGGGACAGTCCAGATGACTCTTCTATCTTACTGGAAGCAGCATAACGTTTTCCACGCATCCCAGTTGTCCCCCTTTAAGGGTGAGGCACCTTCCACCCCTGAGTAAATAGTGAATAAGGATTATCAAGAGTCTGAAGTTAAAGCCATCACGGCATCATGGAAGTCACGTCTTTTGGTTCATTAACTGGTTTCCAGGAAAGGGGTTCCCATCCTACAAAAATAGCTGGATAAGTGTTAGGGATTTCGCCAATTGCAAGGCGTTAGCGGAGGCATTACACAAGTCACATCCTGATGCCATCTGTCTCCACAAAAGAAAGCCACTCTTCTTGCCATCAAGCTACCCAAGGAGCATAATAATTTCACATAAGTATGGGTTTCTAGTGGTGGAGCTCCTCCCACTCAAAAAGAAAAGGATAATGTAAGTCCTGGGGAGCAACCTCTATGCCTGAACAAAGAAGGATTTCCATATAGGACCAAGAAGGGCCCAAAAAAGATCTGTTCCTCTCACCAGTAAGGGCGATTTGGCCCATGTGGTAAATGAAAGGTGGACAACAGCCTACTCTCTGAAGGTTTCTTCCCCTCTGTTAAATACCATCAATAAGGAATTATGGGAAAGATTATGGGAGTGTGCAAGGCATTAGTGGATGTCAGAGACCAGCGCCTGATGCCAAGTTGTCCCCTACCAATGCGGGAAAGGTTAGAGATAGGTCTTTTGTCCCAATAGAAATAAATCTATTGTTATAGTTAGCAAGTTTAAAAACCAATTTAAACTCAACAACCATTTTTGCCCTTTCAAATACTTGAGTTAGTGGAACAAAGTTATCCTCAATAGTCATGAGCTTTGCAATCCTATTTAAAATTAGTTTGGAATCAAACCTACCAACCTTGCCCTTGGGCATGTCCCATCCAGACTTCAAGTTTCAAGCAAGTTGTTAAAAATTTGAAAATTTTATTTAAATAATCTGATAAAGGACCAAAACAATCCAGACTTCTAAATCTGATGCTCAATGTTAATAGATGTTAGTTATTGTAATATTTGGATCATATTGTATTAAGGATTGATTGACCATAATGTACGCCCCTTGTTTTTCCTTAAGCATTTATAAGGCAACAGGACATGATAGGTCCTATTGTCAGTTTATCTATTTTTCACATTTTTATTAAATATACAATAAGAATTCAATTTTTATTTTATATAGAATTAGTCCTGAAATTGTGGTGGTTATCTTGTCAGGGTGGTTCCTGCTTCCACTTTAGTGCAGGTTTTGCTCAACACAGGTTTGAAACCAGAACTGGCTAGAAAAATTGCTGTAACATTTTTGTCAAAAAGTTAACCTTTCAATTTTTTAAAAAAATTTAGTCCTGATAACCATTTTCAGTTATGATTTTTTAGTTCTAGGAAGTCACAGTTCATAGTGGTATTTTTACCTTGTCAGTTATGCAAACTTCCATGAGTGGCTGTACCATTTGGTATTCTGAGTGGTGCTCTGGGTAGTTACTCACCTGGAACGGATAACCAGTCTTAGTTTCATCAGCACACTCTATGACACTAACCACCCTTGCGTAGCAAACCCATATATCCTCAAAATCAATTAAAAAAAATACAAACTGCTAGCTGAAAATTATTGATAAAAATGCACGCCCCTGACCATAAAATTGATGATCTAGCTAGTTTTTTCTATATGGCTTTTAGTAGGTACTTATAAACTTATAATTTTCATATTAAATCGCTAATTTCTAGCTTATGTGATTTAGAAGATATGAAAAATATTATTTTTATGTATTGATTTAACTTTATATACATTTAGTAAGAAATTAAAATTTCAAGACCTGCTACTACTTGAGAGCTTAACACTCAATAGGCATAAATATACCAAATTTTGAATATGCAGTTTTTACTTTGGGAAAGTAATATATTTGTATCTCTAAATAGCTTTATTCTAAATTTTTCCTACCTAAAAGAACCTGATTTTATATAAAAAGTATATAATCATAAAAAGCTTTTAGTAGATACCTATGAACTAAAAAGTCTTTAATTTATATTTTATAATTGCAAGCCTAAGTGGTTTAGATATAAGAATATAATTAGCTTATAAAAATAAAGATTTACCAATTTGTAATCTTTTGTAGTAAAATTGAATTTTAAATTTTTTATCTAAAAAATAAAATAAACCAAGTTGCATATACAAATTATATTCCATAATATTATTTTTATATTGTTAAGCTAATTTTAGATTCTTTTTCAAATTTAAATTTATAATAGTAATTTATTAAGAAAAAAAACTAGAAAAAATTTCACATATAAGAAAAAGTATCCTAGTGATAAACAGTTTCTTAATAAAATAAAAAATAATTTATTAACCTCTCATGCCAAATTTCAAATTCCTAGCTTTTGTGATTAGGAGATATAGTATAAAACTGACATTTATATTTTATAATTTCAGTTTTTCATTTTTAGTCACAAATTTTATATATGAAAAAAACCCCTTAACTATTTGAGAACCTAACACCTAAGAGGCACATACATACTAAATTTTGAATACATAGGGATGTTATTATGGGAGAATGTTTTTCAAAGTTTTTATTTATAAATTTAAATTTTTTCACTTTTTGCTGCTAAAACTCATCTCTATAAAAAATATGCACTTATTATTCCAACATGTAAGCTTTACATATATGAAAATATAAATTAATAAGGTTTTTGTTTTTTAGAAAACTAAAAAAAACACATTTTCAAAGTTAAATCATTTTATAATAAAAATATACTAGGGTTTTTTAAACTTCTTTTTCACATATTAGATCATTAAAAAAAGCTAAAATAAATGGTATTTTAGCTGAAATAAAAGTTTTTGAACAGAACCTTCATGCCAGATTCCAAATTCTGCCTTTTATAGTTTAAAGAAACCTTGATTAATATTGCCTTTTACATATATACTTGCTGCAAATGTGCAGCTTCACTTGCATTAAAAATTTATTTTTCTCAAGATTTACATGTCATCCTTGTGCAGGGGCCATGCTAATCTTCTCTGTATCATTCCAATTTTGTCAAGTGTCAGAGGTCTTAAGCAGAATGGCTGCAGTAAAAATTTATAATATATAATATTATCTTTTATGTTATATCACATTGTCAAGCTATTTAGAGATACAAATATATTACTTTTCCTCTTTTTATACTATCATCTAAGTTTTTTTATTATTGGATTATTTCAAATAATTATTCTTGTTTTTATATTGGTGGATTCTGTAGGGCATTTTTATAAAATGAGAAATCAGAAGGAAATGCTAAAAACTTAACCACTGCCTCCCAAGTTTGATTCTGGTAGATGGACTTTGTGTAGGGGAAATTATGACTGTTGGCGTTGTGCACCAATGCCCCAAATCAATATAGCAAATAGCAGGGTGGTCCATAAAGTTCCTGGCCTATCATATGCTGCACATGGAGGTTTTTTGGTTTTATCCTCCTTTCCCATAACTTCAAATTTCCTTAATTGGTGCAGTATCATCCCCAGGTCAGCCCACCTTGAATAAAATTTTTAATTTAAAGTTTAAAATACTAAAAGGCTTTTTGCACTGACCACCAGCTTGCAGTCAAAGCAGCTGCCATGCCAGATCTCTGTCCCCTCTGCAAAGCTGTCGCCAAATCAGTGGTGATGCTCACAGGAGATATCCCACCTCCTGTTATACCATCAACCCTCACACCACAAAGTAAGAATACTGTGAATCAACTACACAAAGATGTCAACGATGCTATCCAGAATATGGTACCTGTAGCATTTTATCCTAAAGCTAAGATCACCCAAACCAACATTGCCACATTTATTAATCTCCTAAACGCTCTCATTAAAGCTGAAAAAGCTTTAGCCAAATATATCAGCGCCATTTTTTAGCTGGCAATTTTCATGAGATACTAAGTATTAGTGATATTGAACCACATTCTGATGGTGCCCCAACGCTCCTGCTCTCCACCTTGACACATGCACTACTCTGGGATGAGGAAGCTGCTGCTGAAGATGAGCCCCCAATCCCCACTCTCTTTCCACCATGGTTGGATAAGTGGTTTTCCGCTGCCCCACCTGGTTGGTTGTTTTCATTTGGTGTGTATCATTTAAACCCGCTCATTTTGGGCATTTTTTTGAATTGAGCAGTTACGTTAGGTTTTAGTTTTTTAGTTTTAGTAATGTCCATCTCCTGGTCAGCTTACCTCAAAATAAATCAAAATACTAAAAGGCTTATCTTATGAGAGATTAAGCTCTAGAAGAAAAAACTTATCAGTAAAATTTTTAAGCCTTATAAAACTAAATCTAACAGAAAATTTTCATCAGCCTTTTAGATAAACCTTTTTGCGCACATAAGATGGATGATTTTAATTATCAGATTCAAACAAAAGAGATTTCAAAGATAAAATCAACTCAAATGCTATTTCATATCTAAAAGTCTCAAATTTAGATTCAGCAAAAATCTAATCTGATAACATAACTCATCAGGTAATTAGTTTGTCCATTCAAAAATGAAATCTTTATTCAAATTTTAGATAGTACTAACTCAATTAAGGCATTTTAATTATTATCTAGATCCAAAATGTATGCGCTGAGGCACCACTACTGTTCATCAGATTATATCATAAGATCTGCAATTGAGACCTAATGTTTGTACTATTTGAAACCAACCATCTATTTATATATAATACTAAAATCAAGTGTGTGTAATTCCAAGACAAAAATATGGCTCGTAGAGCTTTAAAAGTTTCAATATAGGTGGATGGGAGGGGGTTCATGTGCAATTTAGAGCCAAATTTTTTTATTTTATAATATCATATGAAGATTATATCTAAGAAGTGAAGATCACTAATAATGGTAATCAGTATATTGTTAAAGCTGAATAGTTAACTATTTTGTTTGATAAAATAGCTTAAATGTTTTTGTTAATTAGTTGATGGCTCTAGATTGCCTCAATAGGTTTAATTAGTTTTGGGTGAATAGTTAGTAATTTTTGGCTGACTCATTAGACTAGTTTACTTTTAAATTTATCAATGACCATTTACATTTTATAAAAACTAGTATAATTAATTAATTTATAAGTCCTACTACAAATAAACAAGTTAATAATGTTAGATTAAACCCACAAACAATGCTGGGGTAATATAGGTGATTAATATTTTATGTAACTGAGGAAAGCCGACCAGGGGATGGGCATTACTGAGTATGTGTGGAAAATGAAGATAGATACAATTGGGCACCCTGGGGTACTCAGGTTACCCCTGTTGCCAGCGGGACTGCCAGGTATGGGGGGTTGGTGCGCTACTCCAAGGGGGTTTCCCTCATTATGGAGCAGGTGTGAAGGAAGGGGTCTGTGCAGAGGAATAAAGTGGGAACCACGATTCTATGAGCGCCTGTTGCCTTGGCCTCATATATCCATAGAGACAGGCTTGGAAGTGCTCCAATAAGTGGACGTGGAACCTGTTGATAACTCCATGGATGGTTGGGACTGTGCCCTTGAACGCATCTAAGGCAATGGTGTGGATTGTCCACATTGCAATGGGTATCATTAGGGAGCGGAGGGTAGATGGGATTGGTGACTTGATCTGGAGCGCGAGGAGGCTCTTTGATATAGAAAATTCCTGCTCGTTTTGGAGCTTAAGCAGGCGCTCGACTTCCTGCCATATGGCTTTGGTGGGGGGCATGTTTCTAGGCGGTGATGTAGGGAGCTCTCCCCTCCACATACTGCGCATGTTGCATGGAGGGAATTGGAGCAGTCCACCGTCCTATAGGTCCTTCTCAGACAGCGCCAGGCGTTGGCTCTTACCCTAGGCTGTAGGAGTGGGTGGTGCGTCATTCTCCACTCTGTCTTCTGTGTGGTTAAGTCATAGGGGATGTTCAGCGCATCTAGGTATTCGATTCTAGCAATGGTTGGGGTCATAGCAAGCATGTCTCTCTGGGGGTGGTTTTCTGGATTTCTATATTTGAAATGGGGCTGGGTCGTCCCCTTCCCTGCACAGTGCCAGTGTTCTCTACGGTCCATCCCATGTGGCGGATGGTTTGGAGGATGCGTTTGAAGTGAGGGGGGGTTCCATGCGGGCCCATTGCAGTAGGGTGCTTAGCAAGGTATGATAGTAGTCTGGGTGGGCTATGTGGGTTGGTTAATTTGAGCGCCTGTGCGAAGTTAGTCCTCGCTGCCCTAGACCAGTGTTGTTGCAGGAGGTCTGGGGCAAGGACTTCCTTTATCCAGGTACCCAGGATGTGGTTGGCGTGGCTCTCAAAATCTATTAGTCTCATGCCTCCGCTTGAGCGTGGGCCAAAGAGTGTTTCCATCTGTATGGGAGGATGGGATCTGGGCCACAGCCAGCCCTGGATGAGCGCGCGGATTAAGGTTATAAAGGTGGGTGAGAAGGCGATTGCGTGGGCAGGGTACCATAGTATTGGGAGGATGAGTGAGTTAGCAACTGTTACTCACCCATTAGTCCTGAAGATCTTCCCTTGAGGGAGGCGACGCAGTTGTATACCTGCTGTAGTAGGTTGCTTTCCATTGTCTAATTGGCATATCCCCCTGTTTTCAGCCATATCCTAAGGTGGTGGATAGGAGTGGTGGTGGGAGGTGATGCAAAGGGTAAGATGAGTGGGTTTTTCCTTTGTATGGGGTTATGAGGTTCTGGTGTTGTAGCCCAGTTGTTAGTGTACTTGCCCAAGAGAATGATTTCTGTTTTCCTTTTGTTGAGTGATGCATTGCTCACCATGGATTATTCCTCTAGGGTGCATTCTAGCTGCCAGGCATCATTGTTGTTAGCTATACCTGCCACGCAGTCATCCGCAAAGGCCAGTATCTTAACTGTTGGCTGGCCTTGTGCAGTTATGCCCATGAGGCGTGAGTCAGTTATGCGGAGGAGTGGATCAAAACTGAAATTATACAGCAGTGGGCTGAGGGGGTCCCCTTGTTTGAGCCCTCTGTGTGGTGTGATCTTGTTAGTTAGGAAGCCAGGGCCGCATATAGCCATGGTTGCAGATTCTGTAAAGAGCATCGCCCAGTTTATGAATCCGGGTGGGAGTTTGAAAGCGTGTAGGCATTCCTTTAGGTATGGCCAACTAATGCGGTCATATGCCTTTTCCTGGTCTAAGAAGATCAGGGCGCCGGTTGCTTTGGACTGACATATTCTTGCAACAGGGTGTATGTTGTTCCAGATTGAGCGCCCTGGTATAAACCCAAACTGGTTGGGTGACAGGACGTTGAAGGCTATTGTGCCTAATCTGGCTGCTAAAATTTTTGTTAAAATTTTTGTGTAAGTATTAGAAAGTGTGATTAACCGCCAGTTGGCCAGGTCTAATTTGTCACCCTTTTTATACAAGGTTATGACATATGATTTATGGCCACCAGGTAGGAGGCGTGTATCCAGCAAGCACTGGTTCATAGACGCCAATAGGAGGGGGGCAATCTGCTGAAAATATTTTTTGTAAAATTCGTAGGGTATCCCATCAGGCCCTGGGCATTTCCTACATGGTGTACCGCAAATTGTATCCCAAAGCTCCTCCCATGTAATTTGATTTAGTATATTGTAGTCCGGTGGTGTGCTTTATATTTTGGCAGTTTGCATAAATTTTGTGATTTTTTGTGGGTCTGTCAGCGTATTGTGGTATAATTCAGTGTAATAGCGGTGTACTTCCGCCTTGACCTCCTCAGGGTCGGTTGCCATGGTGCCATCATTCTTGCGGACCTGTGTGCATTTGGGCTGGTTGCCATGGGAGTGGAATTGGCAGAAGAAATGTGTCAAACATGTTTCGCCTTCCTTTATGAACTTACCTTTGTTTGATACTTTGATTCTGTGTTGGTGCTCGAAGATGAGAGTGTTTAGTCAGGCGGATATTTCCACCCATTTGCGTCCCAAGTTAGGGCTATAACTAGATCTTGGGGTGTTTAGCTTGAGGTGGTCCAGTTCTTCCAAGGTACTCCTGATTGTGGCTGTGTTGGTGGTGTACTTACGTGATGCAAGATGTCAGGTTTTGTTGATTGGTTCCTTTTTGAAATTTTCCCAGGTTATGATGGGATCCAAAGTGAATGGGGCTGTGAATTCTGGGTTCGTGGCCTTGTGTTCAACCCAGTCAGATATTTTGGGTAATTTTATGTTTTCTGGGTGTAGCTTTCTCCAGGGAGACATCTGTGTGTGGGTTTGGGTTGGCGATAGCTGCACTGAAACAAATTGATGGTCAGAAAAATTGACTTTTTTTGTTGGAAATTTGGAAATTCTTGATCATTGGGATTGTGGAATGAGGATGTGATTGATGCGGCTCATTGATATGAGCGCTCCCTCGCATACGTTGGGCCATGTCATGTGGGGAAGGAGTGGTGATCCAGGGGGAGGGCATTCTGTAGGCCAAAGGATGCCTTCATTGTGCGGAATTCAATGTGCCACGGTGGGTATCCCCTGGGGTTAGGCCATCAGTCCATGTCGGGGTTATCCCAGCAGTTAAAGTCACCCAACAGGATGGTATCTGGTGGAAGGGTGAGTGTTGGAACAGTTTCTAGAAACTTTTTTCTCTCAGCTGCGGTGCACGGTGCATAGATGCATGCTATTGAGATTGTTCTCTCTTGGCATGTGATCATTGCTACCAGGATGTGGCCATGAAGGTATAACTAGGAGTTTGTGATTTTTAATTTTTTTTGTTATTTTAGATGATCACCCCACAGTGAGACATCCATACCAATTGTGATGGTGAGACCCTGGCTGACCAGGATCCTTCTTCCCCTTGTAGACAGTGGGTTTCTTGGATGGCCAAGATGTCTATAAGGGGTTTTTGCAGGAAGTTCAGCTTTTTGGCTTGGGACGTTTGAGTCCTGGCTCCCGCGATGTTTAGCATCCATATTGACACTGAGGTGCCCGTGGCGCCTCAGGAGCAGTTGGGAGGGCCCTCTGGCCCTAACCCACCATGGCTCATTTTGGCCATGCTCCATGTCTGTACTCCAACTCTCTCAGTGACAATGTCAGTTCCCTTGATCTGACCCAATTTTTCGTGGGAATTGCAGTTTTTGGAATTTGTGTTATCTTTTCCCACACGTGTCTCATGATGGTTCAATGCAGGGTGCTGATTAGGTTCTGTAATTTTGGGGTTCAACTTTTGAGAATTGTGCACCGCATTTTCGCCCATATTGCAGCTGAATTGTTCCTCAAAGTGTGCATGATTGATGTCGCTTGGTGACTCAGTTGAGTTGCTGTGAAAATTTTATCCTGGGCATATTGTTCTGATTGGTTGGCTTGGTGTATATCAAAAATGTCCTCTTGAATTTGTCTGGGGTCAATTGATGATTCCGCGTGAACTGCCACCTTGGCTGCTGCCCACTTGCGGGCTTTTTATGCCACTTTGCATTGTTTATGTGTAACTGGGTCCACGATGGAGTAAAGTCCGTCTTCACCCCAGCGGAATGGGTGGTGGCCATCAGTCATTATGGCGAAGTTTTTGTTACTCTCATCCATGGCTTCTTCACAGTAGTCTGCTTCCATTAAGCCCTCCTTCACAGGGCATGCATGTTCCTTGTGTCCCAATAAACTGCAGTGGTTGCATATAGGTGGTGCACATTCTGGTGTAACTTGTAATGTGGATGACTGTCCCCCATCCACAAAGTGAACCTCTGCTGTGTGTGAGATTCTTGATAAGTCATCTTCCACTTCAGGGAATGGGTTTATCATGGCGATAGCTTTGCCTGTGCACAGGGTTGGCATCAGGTGAAATTATTGTAATTCGAGTTGCATAATTTCTCCATAGGCTATGAGCACTTTGTGGAGCTCCTCCTTGATTACCTTGTGAGGAAAGTTGGTAGGGAGCAAGTCAAAGGAGATGAACAAAGTTTTCACTTTGTTCCATATGGTGCACATGGTGCGCACTATTTTTTGCCCTCAGGAAGGGCAATTTTGATGCAGACTTTTGCTGTGGCATCTGCTTCTTCAGCTGTTTTGGAACCAATATCAATCCAGCCACAGCCCATGTTGTTGGTGGTGACATATACTGCGTGGGGGAAAAGGGAGGGCTGTGCCTCGCATGTTTTCTCCCACAGGGTTGGGGACTCATCCCCAAGTAAGAGTCAGAGTCCATGTTCCACCTTTGAAAGGGGTTGGTTACATTGGATGTACATGTATTGATCTTGTCTTATAGTAAATACCATAAACCCAGATGGTGTCTGAGTTTATGGTTTCTTGGCGGCTTGGGTTCCTGGTCCCCCTCCAGGGCTTTTCTTGCCCTTGGGTGCACTGTTTTGCGCACCTCTTGATGCAACGCTCGCCCAGGTTGTATTAGATTTATTATTAAAATCGCCCATCTCTCCTGTGTGATTATCAAAAATTTCTGTTTAAATCAAATTGAAGTAGCTAAAATGATAGTTTTTGGGAAAGAAAAGCTAGGCAACTAATATTATAAAAGTTAAAGTATTTAATAAAAACAACTTTTTTAACAATCTTGATGAAATTTGACCTCTTAGCCTCATGCTGTAAAAGGTTGGGTTATGAATACAAAATTATGAATGCAAGCAACGCTGGATAAATAATTCATCTTCTATATCTATATACATAATAACTAGTGGGTAAATTAATAAACGTGGGCAAAGCAGTAGTTACTCAATATTATATAATACATATATATATATTTATATTAAGACACTATTAATCAAGTTTTCTCTAAAACCACAAAGACTAAAAATTGAACTTTGGCATTGGTTATGTTCAAAATTTTTGGTTCAGCTAGTATACCATTTATTTTTATAATTTCAAAAATATCTATTATGTGAAAAAGCAGTTTAAAACTCACTTTACATTTTTTGTAAGATGGTTTAAATTTGAGAAGATATTCAAAAAAGGATTCTTTAACCCACCAAACCTACATTTATGAAATTTGGTATGTATGTGTAGCTTGAGTCTTGGAATATTTGGCACATAAGGGATTTTTTTAAAATCTCTTTTAGCAACAAAACTGCAAAAATATAAATATATACATATATATATCATTTTATAGAAAATATTTGTCTCATAAAAATTACCTATGTATGCAAAATTTGGCATATATTGCCTCTTATGTGTTATTTTTCAAGTAGGCAATGGTTTTTGAAATTTATCATTTTTAACTACTAAATTTAGGAAACTGAGTCTATATCTATATATATGCAAATGTCAGTTTTCTTAAGGGTATAACTCTTAGCCATAATCCCTAAAAATTTGAATTTGACATGGCTGTTAAGTAAAACTTTATTTAGTTTATAAAAAACTGTTTATCACTAGTATATTTTTATATATGAAAATAGTTTCTAGTTTCCTTATAAATTCTTACTTTAAAACAATATAAATTTCTAAAAAGTGTAACTAATTAATAATTCTAAAAAACTAGTGAACATATATTTATAAAGTTTGTTATATATTTATCTTGAGATTAGTTTTGAAGTAGGTAAGGGTTTTAAACTCAATTTTAACTACAAAAAATACAAAACCTAACAATTCTATCTATATATATTAATTATCATCATATATCCATAACCATACAAGCTTGGAATCAAAAATTTGGAATGGTGGAACTATATAGATCATAGATACCTACTAAGAAATAATTTATAATAATATTTGCTATTTATATCTAACACCTGATTTATTTAAAATGATAAATTGACTATTATAAAACTATTTATAAATTGAAATCATATTAAAATTTTACTTTTTCCAAACTAAAACCCTATTACCCAAAAATTGGTATGTATATGCCTCTTGAGTATTAGTTTCTCAATTAGGTAGGGTTTTTGATATACTTAAAGTATAGCTAAAAATATGTAAAAACTTTAAATAAATATTTAAAAGCTAATCTTTTTTAGTACTAGATGGTCCCTAAAAGCTAATCTTTTCATATCCCCTAATTAAAATAAACTAGAAATCTTAAATTTGATATAATAAGTTTATTTATAGGCACCTACTAGAAAAGCATATATCAAACTAGATAATGTATTTATTCCAAAGCCAGGTGGTGAGCATTTTTATTAATGTTTCAGCTAATAGTTTGGTTTATTCAATTGATTTAATAGGTTTAATTGGTTTGTTATGCAAGGGTGTTTAGCCTAACAGGGTACATCCTGCTACCACTCTGCTGTGGGTTTGGTTTAGAGCAGGTTCAAAACCTATAATGGCTAGGACAAAACATCATTTCATCACCTCCCATCTTAATATATTTTATTTTTTAATGACTGAATAAATATATGGGTATTATAATAAAGGTAGATAAGGTTGTTGTCTATTGAGGTGGATCCTGCTACCACCAAATCTTTATTTTATAATTGGGTTTTCTATGTGATTATAGCTCTTTGTTTGATTTGATAGGTTCAATGGTTTTGACTGAGTGGTTGGTGGTTATACATAATATAAATTTTAATACAATCAATTTAAAAAATTGAAAAATTATAAATACCATAGCAAAGCATAAGAATCAAGATGCTAGCAACTATAAAAAACCTCTAGGCTACAAATAACTAATTAATGGCTATATGAATAAGTTATCACATGTCAAAATACCTTGAATTTATCCACGTATTCCAATATTACTATTTATAATTATAATTAGGCCTGATATTTAAACATTTGATTAAGATTAAATTAAGTCATTAAATAAAAATATACTTTTTCTTACAAATTAACATGATTTTATACTTAGTTTTTCTATTATTACTGGATTTTTTATAATATAGCTAAAAATATAATAGTACTTACCAATTTTTTCAGCTTTTCTTGGGTTTATAATTTACCAGATGTTCTAATCAATTGTTTTGTTTTATATTGGTAGATGGCCATCAATAAGTTTATAAACTATTAATATATTAATTAACTAAATCATCAACCATCTAGTCAAAACCAAATGCGCTAATAAATAAACAAAAACCATCATCCACTCATTAAAAACAAATCGCTAGACTTATAAAACAACCTTAAACTAATATGAACACTTATTTATAAACTAAAAATTTTTATAAAATTAAATGAACAATACCAAAACGCTCAGCCAAAATGATATACATTTCCTATTATAATCTTATAATTAAATCTCATATATAACATCTATTAATTTTATTTTTTTTAAATAGCCCATTACCCTTCCCAAAATTTATAAAGTATTTGTGCTAGGTTTGATGAATTTTTGTTGATTTGTTTATGAGATAATGTGTCTCATACATATATAAATACATACATACACTCTCTTTCCACTCAGTGTAACTTTCCAAGCAAATCACATAAATTAACAAGAAAGTAAATTTTGATCACCTGTTGTAGTTTCGCTCTGATGTCCTCAGATTTTCCACCAGCTGCTCCAGTGTGGGGCAGCGGTAAAACTCCCCCCACCATTTTCCATCCAGTAGGAAAACGTGCTCAGACTGGCTCACCCAGTCATTCCAAACCCATGGGACAATTTGTTCCTCCCAAGGATCTCAACGCCCACCTTGCTCATATCCAAGTGGTACCTCACTGCCCTCTGGTGCTCCCCTGAAGCAACATGTGCTATGACCTAAGGGTCAACTACAGGAAGCTCTTCCCATACCATGACCAAGACATTATCAAAATGGCACAGGTTGTGATGACACCCACCAGATTTATAGATTTCTGCCCCTATAAGGGATATTTTGACCTCAGCTTAACCTGTGAAGCTGACGCCACCACTGCAGCAACTGTGCCCCTGGTTTTCCAGGGTACCCCTCTCCCCACAATTCAGACCTGGCTCCCAGCGGAAACCACTTTGATGGTCCAGTTTGCTGGTTTGCCCACCCACCTCCCCCTGCAATGCTCCACCAGGATTTGATGGATGGTTTGGCAGCCTATGGCTCCAACCCCATCTTACAATTTTGGTCCCAAATAGAGCCACATGACTCACTGGGCCTTGGTCATATGCCATTATCAGCCCTGAATTTAGTAAAATTGCCATGTCAATTCCCCCTCATGACATTATTCCTTCAGCCCCTGACCATCCATTTTGGGCCCACGTCAAGGGTGGGTGGACGATCTGTCCATCTTGTTTTGGGTTGAACCACTTGAAATGCAAGTGCCCCTCCTTAGCCACTTCCAACAGATTGGATTACTCATCCATCGACCTCCAATCTGCTGCTCACCCTGCACAAATTCTGACATGGGGTACAATCCTACCTCCCCCTCCCCCAAAATCTGAGGCTGCAGCTGCACCTGCAGCCACCAATCAACCTCCTCCTCACCCCAGTGCCACACATGATTCCTCCAATCAAGAATTGGCTTGGACCCCAGTTCAGTCCCATGCTTCCTCCAATGAATCAACCAAACCCTAACTGTATGCTGATTCCCCAATTCAATTCAACCAGAACCCATGGGAGTTATTGGCTGAAATTGAAAAATCAGGTAAGCTCATTGAAGAACCATCTCTGCAAATTGAGAGGTTTGTTAATGCAGAATGGGATGCCAAATACCACCCTCATCTATATACCCCACAGCCAAATGCCAAATCATTTTGCAGTGATCACCAGCTTGCAGTAAAAGCAGCTGCAACACCAGATTGTCATCCCCTCTGCAAAGCTGTAGCCAAATCAGTGGCAATGCTCTCAGGAGGTATTCCTCCTCCTGTTATCCCCTCAACCCTCACCCCAAAAAATAAAATCATTTTGAATCAGTTACACAAAATTGCCAATGAAGCAATCCAGAACGTGGTAATGGTAGCACGGAATCCTAAAGCTAAGATTACCTAAACCAATATCGCCACATTTGTTAAACTCCCAGATGTCCACATTAGAGCCAAAAAGCTTTAGCCAAATATATCAGTGCCATTTTCCTAGCTGGCAATTTCCATGAAATACCAATCATTAGCAATATTGAACCACATGCCGCTGATGCCCCAATTCCCTTACTGTCCACCTTAACATGTATCCTACTCTGGGAGGAGGAAGCTGCTGCCAAAGACCATCTAGACTAAAAAAAGCCTGCCAAAGATGATCCCCCCTCCCCTTCCACCATGGAGGGATAAGCGTTTTCTGCTGCCCACCTGGTTGGTTGTTTTTGTTCAAAGTGTTTCGTTTAATCCGCTCATTTGGGCGTTTTGTCTGAACCAATTAGTTACGTTAGTTTTTAGTTTTAATTTTTAGTTTCAGTAATGTCCGTCCTCTGGTTGGCTTACCTTGAATAAATACAAAAATAAAAATATTATGAGCCAAAATGCAAGTAGACGCAATTAATTAAGTTACACGGTCTTGTGGTTTTTATGGTATGAAAACAACTGAAGATAGGACCACTTTTGTCTGACTAACAGGTTTGCTCCTGCGTATTAGAAATTATCTAGCTAGTTATGTTGAAGCAGTACACATAGCATGCATTTTGGATGAGTCTAACCTTACTAATTTCACCTTCAACCTTATTCAAATGATGCGCCTATCCCAATCCTGTCTGCCCTTACATGGTCCCTTAAACATCCAATTTTTCCACCTTCCCCCACCTTTATTCTAGGATAGTATAACCTAGGCTAGCATGCTGGAAATTAAATGGGTTTTTTATGAAGTTTGCTCCTATTTTTATCCTGCATTTTTTAGTTATATTATGCCAATAAGAAGGGTCCATGGTCCCTTTATCTTGAATAAAATATATGCATACATAACCATATTGGTTTTATTTTATATAGAGGTTGGATCTCATTAACCCCTTGTGCTACAATTTAAGTTCCAAAAATTTGAGCCTGAAAAAATTTAAAAAAGCCCTCCCTTTAAGCCATTCCACAAGTCTCACACGTGATGATCAGTTTGGACCCAAATAACTGACCATATTTAATACTTGTGGTTGTAGCTCAAAGGGTTATTAAAGCAAAATAAAACAAATGCCACAAGTGAGATCCAAGGTATTGGTAGACGGCTGTCAATAAGTTTATGTCAGGAGAGTGTCTATAACTCTCCGTTTCCCAGAATGGTGGTGCTCAGTACACAGCCACAACGCCAGGGAACTCATAGTCAGTATTATGGAAAGCAGAGCCCCACAGAGGGGTCTAAAAGCGGAAGTAACGTAGGGCAAGGGTGTTCAACGAGTTACATATTATTAAATAGCAAACCAACAACAAGACTTGGATGGACCCCATGGGGGAGCCCATAGCCAAGAAAAGATCTGTGATGGAGGGTTTAGTTCCTCAGTTTGGAGGGGACAAAGAGGCTAAACGGTGCACTTAAACTAGTAGATAATTGTGTGAAAATATAACGGTCTACGTTGTTAAAGACCTCCATGGGGAGGTCCATGCACAGGTTTGACCTGTAACCATAAATTTAAAAAATGCAAACAAATGGGGAAATTTTATTAAAGGAAGTCAACCAACGAGGAATATTGGTCTTGAGGAATCATACTTAAACAATAGCTGTAAAATCATCAATCAGTGAAATGGTGCTAAGCACAGATGCACCAATAAGCGCATTCTTCCATCCGCCAGGGTACTATACTTAGAGATAGACCAAGCTTGAGTGATTGATCGAAGGCAAGGCTGACTCAAGTTAGACATTTTGAAAATTGAACAGGTTTTGAAACCCCGTCATCAAGCAACTAAAGCAACCCATTGTTATTAATCATATAGCTGGTTTGTGTAATGCTCTTGCTATAACACAAAGCCAAACCTCTCGCACATCTTCAGGACCAACCTGAGAATATCTCACCTCAATCCAGCGTTGGTTTAGGGTATGTTTGAGGTCAGGAAGGCCTTACAACTTCACCTTTTTGGCCTCCTGACTACCAGCTAGATCCTTACAGTTGGTCCACTCAATTATGTCATTTGGCCATGACAGTTTAGAAGCTTTAACCCTATTAAACAATTAAAAATTACAAACAACTTAGCTAAAGTATTATCACCCATGCTTCAAACAGTATAACTATCTGACTATCTAAGACTATGGTTTTAATTAATCTAGTATAATTTTAATATTGATAGATAGCTAATGATAAGTTTAGGAGGTAATTGAACTTGTCTACTTATCTAGATAACTATCAGATTGCATACCATAATTGTTAACTATATCAGATCAACCAAAAACTACCAATCATTTGGCCAAACTATATTGAACCTATCAGATAAACTGGACATCAACCACTCAACAAAACATTTAAATTAATTGAATTAACTAAAAACCACTAATCACTTGACTAAAATAATTGAATTAATTGAATAAATTGAGTAACCAATGTGCTAACCAGAATCTAATGCATCAACTGAATAACAACCAATCTGTGATCTTAAGTCTAGTACAAAGATGGCAAAAATAGGATTCCATTATGAATATCATTGATAAATCAGTCATGACACTTTTCTTTATATATTTTATAAAATTAAACTTTTCAAATTAAGCAAATAGTTTATTTCTTTAGAAAAACTAATAAATTAATTGATCTATAGAATAACACCCAAACTGCAAGCTGAAGTGATAATTATGCTGAGATGATACTGAAAAAAAATAATAAATCATTTCACAAATTAAATCTTATTTGAGGTGGGCTGACCTGAGGGCGATACCACACTGGTTAAGGGAATCAAAAAAAATAGAAAAGGAGGATAAAAACCAGAAAACCTCCATGTGTGGTGTATGATAGGCTAGGAACTTCATGGACCGCCTTGCTATTTGCTATCTTGGTTTGGGGCATTAGTGCGCAATACCAACACATTCATAATCGTCTCCTACCCAAAGTTCATCTACCAGTATTGAACTTGGGGAGGCAGTGGTAGTGAGACCATATTCTATCACTTCAGTATCCTCCCCTTCAAAACAAAAATTAACCAGAAAAGTTTTGTAAAAATGGTACTGATTTAAAATTGCACCTATTATAAAAAAACCTTTATCAGAAAAGGTATTAAAAACTTGTTTCATCCTAGCAACTTCTTTTTATAACTGTTAACTCATAGATTTAAACTCATTTTTTGAAATTTTAATTACAAATTGAAGTTGATAAATCTTTAATTACTTGAAAACCTGGCACCTAAGAAGCACATACATACTGTAACAGATCAGGTGGTACCTGATTTGTACTTTGCTATGGATCAGTTAATACTAGATCTGAATATGAGATTTATAAGAAGAAACCTGAATAAAGGGGAACTGGAGCAAGGGAAATTCGTCAGTCTGAAGCCAAAATGCATCTGAGTCAATATGACATTGGGCTTATGAGCAGTTCAGATAATGATTCCATGGGGAATGGAACCTTTGCCCAAGATGTTCTGGATGGCTCAGGAGAGCTTGGCATAAAGGAAAGATTATTTTATATTTGCAGAAGCACTATATATTTGAGGATAGGCTGATTTGAATAGCCAGTTGAGTCTTCCACAATAAATTCTAAAAATCAAATAAAGATTTGGTTGCTTGTACAAAAAGAGTATTCTATTTTAAAATTAGAATAATTGGATTGGAAGACATGGGCTCCAATAGTGGGCATGGTGTGGCATTGGCGTGTTACTTGGTATCCCCCTACAGCGTGTGGACAGAGATCCAAGGGCACGTGGCAATGGCAAAACCTGGCGGATGGGTTTGGGGATTGGCTCTGGTGGGTGGTCCCTAGTAGAGTCAGGTATGTGGCTCTTAATTCCCAATTCCCTTGTGGGATATTGGTGTGAACTCATTTGTTACACATACCAAATTTTGCATGCATAGGTAATTTATTATGGAGGAAATATTTTTTATAGGTTTTTTATATCTAGATTTACATTTTTGCTATTGTTGAAAAAATTAAGTTTAAAATAATCCTTTGTATACCTGATATCTAAAAATCCATGCTGCACATACATACAAAATTCATAAATATAGGTTTCTTGGTTTTTTAAAATACTATGAAATATAATTTTCAAATTTTTAATTTTTTCTTGGAAGTTTATTTAAATTTATTTGAGGTACGCCAACCAGGGGATGGACACAACTAATACCAAAGAGCAAAAAAACTGAACAAATGAAAGAATTGAATGATAAAACCAAAACAAAAAACCTCTAACCATGCAGGGAGTAAAAACTTTTCTAACCCACCATGGAGAGGGTGAGGGGGATTGTGTGGCTTTTCTAAAGACATATTTTCCAATGTAATATCATTATAATTATATAAACGTACTAAAGCAGATAGACAGAGCAAAGGGGCATCAGCATAGTGTGGGTGGAGAATGATGATGTAAAATGAGTTCTCATCCTCATCATCAAGATCAGCATGGTAGACAGCTTTAATAAATTCTGCTTAGAGATTTTCAGCTTGAATGTGAGAATCTGGGAGCTGGAAAAAATTGGATAAACTTTGGTGGGTGATTTTAGCAGATGGGTTGAAATCTGCTAGTTTAGCAACTAAGACAGCAGCTTTGGCATTATCAAATTATTTAGAGATTTCACTTTGGGATGGTTTGGGGAAATCAAGGGAGTAGTAAAGTGCGGCCAGCTCTAGTTAATATTAAGCCACTGATTGAGCCACTGCTTTATGTAGATTTGGGCATTGGGGAGAGGCCACCACTGCTAAGGAAAGCTGGTGGTCACTTTGGTAAGGATTGGAATTGAGTTTAGGAGTGAAAATTTTGGAGGATAGGGTTTTTCAAAATCAGAATTGAAAAATTCAGCCCAGCCATAATTGAACTGGCCATGATAGGTTCACCAGATTTCTCACTCATGATAACTTTACCTGATTCATCAACCTTGGCTAATAGGTTCCATGAATTTTTGTTCATAAGAATAGTGGATGAGGTATTTGGATAGGTAATAGTCAAATAGGCAACTTGGGTGTGAATGGTGGTCCAAGCCTAACTCTGATTGGTGTGGGTAGAATTGGGTGGGTTAAAGTGGGTTGACTTGGTAGGGTTCAATTTCCCACTCTGGCCCATTGAACAAGAACAATAAGTGGGAGGGGGAACAAAATGCCCTATTCAAAATCTGCTGAATAGAGCTCCAAAAGCATATCAGAGGAAGTGGCTTGGAGGCAGGATTTTTTTGAATGGTTGAGTCTAAAACAGAGAGGAAAAATCTAGTGACCATTATCTACATGAGCCCAAAAAAGTGCTCAGGCACTGCTGCAATATGAGCATGGGGGATTTGTTGGGCTTTGGCAATGGTGTAGTATTATGGTAGCAGTGGTGTGAGGGGTAGTAAGGTGCTTTGCACCAGAGGGAACAGTGAAGATAAGGTTGGGCTGAGTGCTATAAGCCAGAAGCCACACTATCAACTGATCATATAAAGCTTGGGGTAGGAGGTGGAAAGGGAGGGATGCAAATGACACCACTATTGTGGTGTCTATAGAGAGGTGAGTCTGAGTAGTTGGTATGGGAGTATTTTTATAAACAAGTGGAGTAGAAGCCACTGCTGCTTTATCCTCCTCTGTCTGGAAGCCAATATCAAAATAACCCTTAAATAGGCAGAAATTAATAAAGCCAGCTAATGCAAATACAGCGGTGGCAAATTTGATAATAGCCTTATCAGCATATGGAAATAAAGACCTATTTTCAACTCAGAGGCAAAATTGGATTGTAGAATGAGGGAGGGCAAGAGGATGGTGTTGAGAAGGGTGGATGCATGCCAGGTGGTGTGCTAAATCCCGTGGGGGGACAAAACAGCTGGAAGAAGATGGCAGGCTATTTGACCCCATGCAAACATATTTTCCTACAGGGCAGTAAATGCTAGTTGGTAGAGCACCGCTACCCTATACTGGAGCAGAAGGTGGTGGATCCACAGACATTTTTAGGAAAATGGGCATGGCCAGATGGCAGTGGTAATAAAAATGCTTTTTTTCTATATAAAATTTGTTTGAAATGAGATCAATCAGAAAGAAAAGTAGTTTTATTTGAAATTTATTAAGGTAAACTTTAAACTGATTTTCAATATTAAAAACTTATAAAAATGAACAGTTTTTTTGGCTGAATTAAAAATCCTGAGAACTCCATGTCAAATTTCAAATTCCTAGCATTTGTAGTTTAAGAGAAAGCTCGATTAATAGTGTTTTTATGTATTATAGTTTATAGATAAAGCCCATCCCCTGGTTTGCTTACCTCTAATAAACATCTAGTTTATAGATAAAAATTATACAAAACCAGAATCTAATTCAAGCTACAAATATTATTTCATTAGAGCTTTTTATATAAACTAATGCAGTTGTCATAAACAATGCATTCTACCATTTACTACTTTCGCCATGTACTTAGATATGTAATAATATTCTGTTTATTCGAGGTAACATATGTAATATACCTGCTAAGAATTGTTAATAGCTCATCTAAAATCTACAATTATAGCAAGCGGAGATTGCAGGCAGACTTTATTACACAGACTTTCTTAGTCAAATTTATTACATTCATATAGTGCTTAAACAAGAAATATATTATGATTTAATATCGAAAGCTTTTTGAAAGTGATATAATCTAACTTACTAACGTGTTTGTATCATGCAGTATGGTTAATCAACGTTTTAAATTATTATTTTTAATTAATTAGCTCTAATCGAGTTGTTTTTATACAGTTTCTAATCGAAGAATTTGTGGGCGTGATTGTTTTGATAAGATAAAAATCAAACTTTAGTTTTTAATTGAAACTGACGCAGTCTCTGGATATCAGAGTAATGGATTCCAGTAACCCGGATTAACTTATGTTCCTGATAATACAAACCTTGAGTTACTAACTGCTATTCCTACGATAGAAGTTAAATTTGAATAACCAAATAAATTCAATTTAGGAGAATTTTTAATATGCCATATGGAATCAACTTTTTTTCGTGCTAGTGGGGAAACAAAACTAACCTTCCAAGCCTTCCTCTAAGCATTTGTTACGCTTGTAGAAGCAGTTAATTCCATATCTTTAAAGCTCAAAGATACATTAAATAGTGAGAAGTGTTGCCGAAATAGTTCCTGGATTGTCTCCCATCCAACTGGTTCTAATTGTATTTTTAATTATAGATTTCCAAATATAAGTGAATAAATATATCTTACGCGCCATTTTTATCTTTTAAACTAAGTATTTATTATAACTAGCCAAATTCAGAAATATCCACGCCTAGGCTTAATGTCATCATTCAAAAGACACGAACGCGCGCAAAGGCATAGGCTAACTTAAATCGAGTGTCATCACAGATTTTGATGGAATTTACAAGACTCGGATGGATCAAATGAAATATTATAATCGATTCGACGAGGCTTATGATGGTTTGATGGACGTTTAAATTATTAGATGATCAGGATGATATTTCAAAGCTATATAAGTTCATGAGAGAAAACACCAATTCAACAATACTTTTAATTACTACCATAAACATAATAATGCAATTCTCAACTATCATCTCAGTGGTTGCTGTTCAAGTATTAGGAATATTCTTTGGAGTTGGAAATTTGGGACCGTTCTATGGAAGAAGATACTTGAGTGGTGGTAATTTTTTCCAACCCAATCCTAGTTTGACATTTATGTCGCCTATGTTTCAGCAACAAAACATGATGAACCCTGGAGTTCCACAAATGATAATGACGCCAGTCTCAGTACCAAGTACCACCGCCCAACCTGGTGCTAACGAAACTAGTGAACCAACCGCTCCCACCGAAACTGCTGAGCCTGCCCCTGAACCTACACCTGCCGCTGCATCGGCGGGTGGCCCAACTGTCATTGTCCAGCAGAACGTTGATACTTCAGGTAATGGCTTAGGCCAGCTTCAAGCTCATCCTGGCGGAAACTACATCATTGGCATGCCTGGCAGCAATAAGCTTTAATGTCCTATCAAACTAATAACAATTTCTTTAAGCGTCTATGAAATTATTCTTTCGCGAGATTAAATCTTTATCGAAACTAGGTTATAATCGTAAAGTGGAAACCATTAAGATAGCCTTTTTAAAGTAATAAAAATATAAAAAAATATTTTTTTTAAAAAACTTGCTTTTCTTAAAGAGAGAAAATAATAAAAAGTTAAAAAAAACAAAAAGTAAAAATATAAAGTAAAGAAAAACACAAATCAACCATAAAAGGTTGCACTAAAAAGTAAAAATAATTTTCTTGCACGTGATTACTTTAAATTTTTTTATTCATGTACAACTGCAAGAAAAGCAAGGCGTGCACATTTATATACAATCATATATACAATCAACATTCATTTATATAATATACTATATATATATGTTGTATACATGCTGTATATACTAAATTATATATATAGTGTTATATACTATATATAATACTATATATACAATAGTATATATAATTTATAGTATATAATATATATAATTAAGATATAAGAATATATTAAAATATTATAAATGGTATATATAATATTATATATTATACATATATAATATTATAAATACTATATATATAATATATATTACATATATTTATATACTTTGTATGATTGTATGCATGACTGTATGTAAGTGTTCATGCCTTGCTTTTCTTGCAGTTGTATATGAATAAAAAAGTTTAAAGTAATCATTTGGCAAAAAATTATTTTTTACTTTTTAGTGCAACTTTTTTGGTTGATTTGTGTTTTCTTTTACATTATATTTTTTTAACTTTTTAACTTTTTATTATTTTCTCTCTTTATAAAAAACATATTTTTTAAAAAATAGTTTTTGTATTTTGTTTTTTACTTTTTAGTCATACTTTAATTAAAGTATTAATATACATTGCACAAGTAAAATTTGTAGTTTAATTTAGATCATTAAAGATAAAATAATATATTGAAATTTCTTATATATTTATAAAATATTAAACAATTTTTCATTCAAAGTTTTACTTTACAGAGAAAACAAATAGTGAAGTTGTTAAATATTAAAATACAATTGTAAATTAACAAAACTTTTTTCTTGTCACTTATATATATTTTACTGACTTTTAAAAGGAGGTTCTCAATTTTGACCTGTATATTTTTTGTTTTTTTTCTAGGTTTGTTTGTGCAAAACTCTGAACCTACTGGACCAATTTGGATATCCTTATACTTTTCAAAAAAGAGGAAGCTCCAATTTAACTTTCATTTTACTTTTGTAAGTATTGGTCCAGTATATAACCAATAATTATGTAAGTATATTAAAATGGACCAGAAGCAATAGATTTCAATTGTTAGAATGTTCATTGCTGGATAAACTTTATTCTGGCATTGGTAAAGCAATAGCTTTGAAGCAAATTTTGACATGTCCTATGGCTTAGGGTATGTTCAAAATCCAGATAAGTATAAAATCATAGCAGGATGAGCTTAAATCATTATAGTTGGATATTGAGTTTGCATAGTTTGACCAATAAAATCAACTAGATTTGATAAATTGATTTTTTTTAAATGACAAACAGTAACTTTAGCATAGATTGAGCAATAAAATCAACTAAATTTAATAAAATAAATTATTAGTATATTTGTTTATAAGGTGCTATATATATATATATATATATATAATGAGTTCTAATTTATAGAGAAATATGAGAAAAAAAGACATATAATATAGATATTTTTTAATAAAAATGGAGTAAGTCTACTTTTAAAATGCACTAAAATTTTTGGAAAAAAAGAACTGGGGGTAAAGGTTTTTGGGAAAAAAATACCTTCTTCAATAATTTTTTGGGAAAAAGGAACCTTTTTTAAAAAGGCACTAAAGAGTATAAAATAATTAAATTATGTCTCCTCAGTAAAACCCTTTTTGAAGTCAGTGCCATATTTTAACTGACTTTATAATGGGCATTTATAATATCTATACTCAGCACTGTATATTCTAATTTGCTTATAGTTTACACTTGGACCTAATCCAGACATAATATATAATTTGTATTTGTGAGCAAAATTCTATAAGTCAGTTTGGAAGATGGTGCCGACTTCAAAAGGGTTTTATTGAGGAGGCATAATTTCTCGATTATTCCATACTTTTTAGTGCCTTTTTAAAGAAGGTTCTTTTTTCATTTTTTAACTATCTGTGTATAGATAATGATATAAATAAGGTACTCAAATTTTATTATCAGCTATACACAAAGAGTCAAAAAAAGTAAAAAAAATTAGCATAGGGGGTCAAAATTTGGTTAAAAATGTAACACTGAATGGGCTAATGAAACTTGTACTCAATTGCACATATAGTATTCTTTGGATCTCATTTTAAATGGAGTGTTTTATATGGTAAAAACATTTATATAAAAACAAAAAATATTATAGATTGTAAGTTGATCATTTAGATTTTTTAAAAAACTAGTTTACTAATTTATGTAGAATACTATCTCAAGATATAGTAAAGTCAGAACATAAATAATAATTGAGGATATTAATAACTTTATTTTTGCTATTAAGTGAAACATTCTGTTAGTAGTAAAAAAGCGCTGTATCACAATCATTACTTCTGAGGCAACACTTTGGGTTATGATTATGCAACAGACAAAAATTTTATAAAAGGACATGTAAATAATATAATCTCAAAATAACATGTCATTAGAAAATAATAATGTAAAATTCAAAGCTAAATCCCAATTTAACTTAGATTCACTGCTCATAATAATTGGTATTGATCAAGTCAATTCTTGACTATAATTTTTTATTTTTTTAGATTAATTATTACAAAAGTATCTTGGATATTAACCTTAAAAAGGGACTGCTTGATTCTCAAATTTCATCTTAATTTCTCCAATAATTTACTTTATAAGCTTATGTGGAACTTGGTGATTATCAAGTTAATCTAAATTATGTAAGCCCAAAGCTATAAATCACTAATAGTTTATAAACATTGATTATTTGAAAATATGCACCCAACCAAGATACATTTTATTTTTTAAGAGGTTCCTAATTTACAACACAAATGGTAATACCTTTTTTCCTTGTAAAAACATCCCTGTCATAAGTTATCTGTCTATATTCAAAAAATTGATGATACTGTCATCAAAAATATAATTATATAAAATATCTAAACAGTTATTGAATATGTTATCAAGGTGAAGCTGGATTATAATTATATGTTATTCACTAGCAAAATGCTAAAGACTTGTTAACAGCATGCACATCATTTATAAATTGACAATTGGCTTATAATATAATGTAGTATGCCAATATATGTGAGATGATCATTAGACAGACAACTTGTAATGGGAAGGTTCATGCCAATATGCGCTATAGGAGTTGGGAAGTATGAGCTATGTCACTGACCACATGATTGACAACCCAGTAGAAATCTACCCCTGAACCTGCACGCCATTTCTGGAGGTTATGAGTATTTTTGAAATATGAATTTGGTGATGCTGCATGTGAGCAGCAGCATCTGAACCCACAATAGTGCTGAGAATGAGGCCAACGCTTAAGCCAGTTCGCTCATCAAGCTTATCTTTTCTAGTTGGATTTTGAATAGTAATTTAAATACATTTTTAATGATTTTTATGCAAGCTAGTATTTTATTAATTTTGTGATGATGTTCTCAGAAAACATAAACTGAAATAAAGTTATCATTTTCCATTTTTATAGCATTGCAAAGCTTAATAAATGAGGCTCCATCACCCCTAGGCTTTTAAGCAATGATCATATCATCATGCACAAAAGCTCTGTATACCAGTGAATAATAATTCAGAGGATTAAGGACACTATCCAGCCATGTGTTATGCCAGATCAGACTTCATACCCAAATTCCCAAATTTTGCCTATGACTCCAGTTTCAATTTGTTCCTCTTGCAACATAGAATCTTCCAACTCAGCCTTTTGATTTGCAGTGAAATCCAAAATTTTATCCACTAGGTTGATGTGCAGATCAGGCTGAGCCTGATCCGTCACATCAACCCCCTATGAAGCCAAAAATTCCTGGATCTTCTCCAGCAGTATGCACATTCCTCCAGCATCTGCCAGGTCACCTCCTCCGCTGAATATCCTCTTTACTTCACCAAGAATTGCTGCTAGCCTCACACCCATCACTCAATCAGTATCTTTTCAAAATTGTACTTCTGGTTATTCACCTCAATTGGGTTTGACATTCCAGCCCACTCTGGTCCTCACCCACAGAACTCCCAAAGTTGTGAGGCATGGATGACAGGATGGGCCTTTAACCCTCTTGGAAGGCCCAGATTAAACATGTCCTTATTGATAACCCAAATCCCCTTATATGGACCCAAAAACTTCAGTCCAAGCTTTCTGGCTTTTCACTGGTATGGCGTAATTTTTTGCCATCATCAACAACCAATCTCCCAGAGCAAACAACAAATCCAGCACTCTTCATCAGTCCATGTATTACTTCTGCCATGCCATGGCATGCTCCAGATTCTCTCATAATTTCTCCCAATGTCCATCATCTTGCAGGATAACTCATCTGCCCCCTGGCATACTCCACCACTTGACCCCACATCCAACACTGGATTCAACTCATGGTTTGCAAAAATGGGGTCATACCGGTCAATGACTGACAGTGGTTATTATAAGCAAACTGGGCCAATCTGACCCAAGCGACCCAATCATCCTGCTAGTCTGAAACGTAGCATCAGAGGTATTGTTTCAATATCTGGTTTACTCTTTCTATCTGTCCATCAGATTGGGGATAGTACGCCGAAGCCCATATGAGCAAATCTTCAGATTACCAAGAAAATTTGACAGAACTTCAATATGAATTAGGGTTTATGATCTGAAAAGATCTCTGCTGGTAGGCCATGTTGGGCATATAATCTGTCAATGAAAACCTTTGCAGCGTCCTTGGCTGAAAAATTGGAGGTAAACGGGATAGATTAGCATATTTAGTCAGCTGATCAACTATAACCATTAATGCATCCTTCCCTTGGACCTTGGGTAACCACATAATAAAATCTATGCTAACGACCCCCATGGATTACTCAGCATTTGGAGTGGGACTAACTTACCTATGCGCGGCTTCTTCAAAGGTTTCAACCAAACGCAAATCAAGAATTTTACCATATGCTTCATACTATTCTTCTGAAGTTCAGCCCACAAATAGTTCAGCCACATTAATTTGACCATATTCTCAACACCCAGATGCCCCATGTTAAAATTTATAGGTTTTATGATTATTCTCAGTTAATAACTCCTATAAATATATTACTGCACAGGTTTGGGTTGTTGTGCAATTCTTTGCGTTGTTTGATAGTAAATTATAACAGTTGATAATAGTATGGCAACTATTATCCATAGTTGAATTGAAGTACCAGAAATTTGTTTAAAACTCAGCCAGTATTTCCTATCAACATACTTAAGATGTCCTGAATAGGGATTCATTCCCTGGTACTTCCTAAATCAATTTACGCTCAGATCCCTGTTTACAGTTTCTCTCTATGACACACAGTTGGCAGCAATCCCCAATTTGATTCAGCTTCTTCTTTGGATCACCACTCAGATACTTGCTCATTATCCTAAAGAGTCTCTCAATTAGAGCACACAGCAATAATTTCCTTGAGAAAGAATAGAACTCAAAATGGATTCTGTTTAAAGTATACTAAGATAGTACTCTGGTAATTGATCTGGTAATTGATGATGATTATTCATTTTTCTCTATTAGTAAATTCTTTAGGGAATTTATAGAGGTGAATTTGGCGCCCAACCCTCAGTTGGTACCTCCGCAATGAAACAGATGCCGTTGCCATTGAATTACCCATCCTTGTCTCAGCAGTGATGGTCTTCCCCATTCTGGATAGGATTCCGTTGTTGGACATCCTCAAGACCTAAAATGGAAAGAGTTGGAAAACGTGTCCCTAACGTTTTCCTCTTAATCCAAGCAAACCAACTATAATTGGAAAACGACCTTCTTAAGTAATGAAACTTGTTACCCTTTGAGGCAGGTCACAAACCAACTTCTAGATTTGCTAGTTGCAGGTGGCATCACTCAGCTCACAACTTAATCCTTAAATTACCAATTGGTCGGTGATGAAACCCAATGATCCCAATTGGTGCACCTGATAGTTAATTAAATATCAGATGCCCCTATTTCATCAGCAACTCTGCATGATGAGATCTCAAGCATTCTTATGGATCAATCCCTGATGGATCTAACCAGGCAAATAATCTAAAATCCCCTGAACATAGTTACCCTAAATCAGGGTCAACCAATATCCAATTCACTTTATATTAGGGAATTATCTCCTAGCGATCCCTGGTAATCTAGTCATCTGAGAATATGGGCAAAAATCCCAACATATCCCCCCTCTTGCCTAGATTTCCAGAGAGAAAAGGATTGGGGAAGGAGAACACCACTTCAGACACTCTTTTAAATACTTCATTTGCTCAAGCGGAGTACAATAATTACTCAATGCTGCTCAGGATGACCTTTAGCATGCAGCTCTCTTCCTCTTCCTCTTTCTCTTCCTCCACGCTACCACCTACTCAGAGCGCGGTCCCCACAACCTTCTGTCATTCCATGCTGATCGATTTACTCATGACAATATCAATCCTGGGATCTGGTTTCCCCCCTGTCAGGGCATATGACTTGCTGTCATATTCAGAATTTTTGGTCCAGCGTCCTTGATTTCCTTATTTTCTCCTTGTCCTTGACAGGAGATTCTTGCTGTCAATGTTCATTTTCTGGCCCAATTAAGAATGCTTATTTATGTTTGCCCTTATTATTTTCTCTTAATAACCTCTTGGCTCATATCATTATTAATTCTTCTCTGGAGAGCTTATCCCATTAATTTTGAGATTAACTTTCTCTGAAATTGGAGCTTAATTGATTTCAGAGTGCATAATGTTGACTATCATATAAGTCTGATATCCCCCCTCTCATCCAGATCATATGTCAAATTCTGAGTTGCGGCACCAACAGCTGCTCAATAGTTTGTCTGATAAAGACCTTCAGCTCTTCCTGTGGATGAGTCAATATGCATGACGGAACCTTTTCTATGGTCCTTCCAGAACTCATACTCCTAGTCAAGTACCAGTAGTCAGTCCTTCTGTGAAATTACCAGAAACAGTAAATAACCCCGCTGAAACCAGGTTAGCAATTGTCTTGAATGACTCATGACCAATCCTTCATCTGTCATCAATTCTGGAGTTAGACTTTAAAACTCTCCTGGATTTGGCTCCTTTTGCAGATACTCCTATCATCATCATCAAACCTCCAGAAGCAATGCCTGTGGGATCCACTAATGGAGGCCACAAATAATTTCTCAGAGAAAAACTTACTTTTTAATAAAAGTATAAAATAATAATAATTTTTTATAGTTTTTATGATTTTTTTATTATTCTCAGCGCAGCAAAACCAATAAAGGCTCCTTGTCAATACTAGCTTTTCCTATTCAAACTAGTTCAAATTTTGAGACCATCAGTATTTGAGGCATAAGAATGCAAAGCTCAGTTGTCTAAATTAGGGAATATAGGCTTCTGGCCTATCAGATCGAAGATAAAAATTTTGAGGCAAAACAAACCATGTGGTATCAATTTGATGAATTGTATCCAATCATCAGCGAGTAAAATCTTTTCACCTCAGCGGTGGTTAGACTCAGTTAGTAATGATTGGGTAATTTGGCGGTGGCCAAACCCAGATGGTAATGATTGGCTAATTCTTACCCTATCATTATCAAGTAAAATATTTGCACCTCGGCGGTGGTTAGACTTGGATGGTAATGATTGGTTAACTCGCACCCAATCATCAATGGATAAGATCTTCTCACCTCGTGGAGGTTCAGATCCATGCAATATTTAACTCCTCAAATTCAACTGATAAGTTGGAGTAATCCTATTGTTAGTATTCATTTTTTAAGCCAATTTTTGTGATAAATCATGTTTTTCTGATGGTTAGGTTTCCTCTGAGAATCCGCTAAGGTCTTTTCACTGTGAGTACTCATATCATTAATAGCCACAGTATTATTTGAGGATCATCCAGGAGATGACTCAATCATGGTAGCAGATTCAGGAGCCCTAATACCTCCAACATTCTTTTTCTTAAGTTGAGAAAGAGAATGTCTGACATTGCCCCCCTCAAGAATGTTGGTAGGGGTGTAGGGTCAGAGGAAGTGGCCATGTACCCGGATTATGATATTTCTTGTAGCCAAAGATTTTATGGAATATTCATCTCCTCTCTTATGTATGATAGTATAGGGTCCCTCCCAATTTGATCCAAGTTTGCCATTTCAGGGAGCTGTACAATTGCGGTGATATAAAACCCTATCCTATACTTGGTAGGAAGGTAGAGGAGCTTGGAGCTCTTTGGCAGCTTGGTCTTTGTTAGTCACTGTTTTTGTTTGGCTAGACTTTCCAGCATATAATTTTTCATCCTCAGTGTGTGAAGGTTTAGACTGAGGTTCACGAGGGGTAGCATCCTTGGAAGAGCGATTCTCTTGAGCCTTGGGATGAGAAATGGTTGCCTCTGTGGGCTTAGAGGTAGACTTCTATTTCTTAGACTGTACTTTAGGAGCCTGAACTTTTCCTTTGAAGTTGGCCATGCTTATGAGCTCGG
>JAKSZP010004691.1:0-35118 GCA_022478985.1 Massospora cicadina
TAAATAAATTAACATACTGATACTTTTGTAAATAAAATTTAAGATTAATTATTGACACCCAGTTTAACACAGATTTTTTTGTGGGCTTAAAGTTCATCTGATAATCTCATAATTTTTATATTTGTAGATGGTTATCGATAAAATTAAGTAATCAAATTATACTGAATCAATATAAATTTACCAACCATTCAGCCATACCCAATTAAACCTATCGAATTAACTAAACCACTAAACCACTTAGCTAAAACCATTAGATTAAAAATCAACCAATCACCAACTACTTTGTAAACCAAAACTAAATGTATCAAAACAACCAAAATCACAACTACATACCAAAACCAATCAACTTTATTTAAATCAACCAATCACTAACTTTATTTAAACCGTTAAGCTTATTAATCAACACAAACCCACCAACCGCTCGACAAAACCATTTAAACTAACGAATCAACCGAATATCAAACTTCTCGGCCATAACAATATACCGATTTCCATTAAAACATATAAAAGTTTCACTTATTACATATAAAACTTTTTATTTTACTATGAAAATTAAAAATCGGGCTTCAAGGTGCACACGGACCCCCTCCCGTCCACCTATAGCCAAATTTTCAGAGCTCTACATGCTCTAGTTTTGGCTGGGCATCGCGCACACACATTTGCTTTTATCTCTATATATTATTTCTCAAGGGTGTTTTTTTGTCGGTGTGAAATATCTCCCTTAATACTGTATCAAAATTAATGTTTGATACGCCATTTTGAAGATTATTTTTCCCTCTAATGATGAAAAATAAGTAAACTATTATTTTCATAGTAAAATAAAAAGTTTTATATGTAACAAGTGAAACCCTTATATGTTTTCGATGGCATTCAGTATATATTGTTATGGCTGAGCAGTTTGATATTCGGTTGATTCGATACTTAAAAGGTTTTGGCAAGCGGTTGGTGGCTTTGGGTTGATTAATAAGCTTAACGGTTTTAATAATGCAGTTAGTGATTGGTTGATATGATAAGTTAATTGGTTTTGGTAAATAGTTGGTGGTTTTGGTTGTTTCGATAAGTTTAGGTTTGTTTTATGAATACGAAGCAGTTGGTGATTGGTTGATTTGGTATATTTAATGGTTTTTAACCGACTTTGAAAAAGAAGAAGGTTATCAATTCGACCTGTATGTATGTTTTTTTCTTTATTTCTGTTTGTTCGCGCATAACTGAAAATACTGGACCGATTTGGATGATCATCTCCAAAAATAGAGGATGCTCCAAATTAGGTCCCATTTTACTTTTGTAAGTATTGGTCAAGTATCTGCCCATTAATTCAGTAAATAAAAAATAGGCTCGGAAGCGATGGATACTTGTCTCTATATATTATTTCTCAAAGTTATTTCTCAAAGGTGTTTTTTGTTGGTATGAAATAAATCCCTTAATACTGTATCAAAATTAATGTTTGATAAGCCATTTTAAAGATTATTTTTCACTCTAATGACAAAAAATAAGTAAATATCTTAAAATTAATGTTTTCATTAAAATTTAAATTTTAAAACTTATATTTTAAGGGAGGATACCCCAGTGGTAGAGTATGGACCCTCTACCACTGCCTCCCGAGTTCGATCCCGGTAATGGACTTTGGGTAGGGGACGATTTTGACTGTGTTGGTTTTGCGCACCAATGCCCCGAACCGAGATAGCGAATAGCAAAGGCGGTCCATGGAGTTCCTGGCCTATCATACGCTGCGCATGGAGGTTTTCCGGGTTTTATCCTCCTTTCCCATTTTCTTCACTTCCTTAATTGGTGCGGTATCGTCCCCAGGTCGGCCCACCTCGAATAAAATTTAAAAAAAACTTATATTTTAAAAATTTTATTTAAAAAATTACATATAAAAAGTGTAGTGGTGGCACTGAAGTCTCTGAATAGAATAGTATAAACAACTTATAAATAACGTGTCAATCAAATTAAAACAAGTAAGTAATACAGCATTTGCAAAAGCAGTGGAGCACTATTCTAACCTCAATAATATTGAGGTAGCAAACGTTTGTTTTCATATTTTTTGATAAAAAAATTAGTAAGTTTTTTGATAAAAAATTAGTAAATACAAATAATATGAAAAATGTTTATTGCATTTGAATTGCAAAAAATAAATTTTCATTTCATATATTTGTCACAATATTTGTATATTTACTAATGTTTTACTAATAATTTTTTTACAACTTTAAAATTAGTTTTCTTAAAAAAATTAAATTTTATTTTTGTTATATTTTAGCCAGTTTGTCATCATTTGTTGTTTGCAATAATCTATTTTTATTGATTAAGTGCTATCCATAGGGTAGTTGTATAAGGAAACCTATTACCTGAAGTGATGCGAAGTATTTGCATGGGTCACCTAGTATGTATATATTATGCCAAGATTTGAACAACTGACCTTTTATAGAGTTGAAGTTTAGAGCTAAGAGCTGAGCCTATTATGCTAGATTTTTTTAAAACTCCATACTTTATTAAAATAGAAATTTAAGGGAAAGTAAGAGGGGAGGATGGAATACAGGTGATTCAGCCAAGGGTAAAAAGGACTGGGGTTTCAGGCTGCTAGAGATCTAGCACCTCCAACCATTGCTGATCAGCAATTACCATCGCTAGCCACAGTTCTAGCATTGGCAGGCTTACAGGCCATTTGATTCTCAGTTGATTAGTAGCTTTATCACATGTGATGAGCGATCCAGCAGGGAAAGCCATACGTGTGGCTTTATAACACCTGGGGATTATGCATGAGAATTTTGAGATCTGATGGAGCTGATCAGAGATAATTCAAATGGTCTTCAATACCAAATCTCTGTGATGGGGGTGCTCATTGCTCAAAACCTTGGCGATGAGCGCACAGTGAATTACCCATACACAATAATAGTATTTGAAGGCTTGTAGTTGGATCAGAGCCATTCTCAGGGTTTTTGTAAAGAAAAGGTCCTGGATAGATGTACACCCGGTGGCAAATGTTTGCCTGATAGGATGTAACGCATTGTGGACCAGTATTTTTTGAACATGGCACATTTATAATAACAGTGTGCTATGTCTGCTTCCAGTTTGGTGCATATGGGCATTCTTTGTGCTGGTAATCTGGCCCACTGTGCTTGCCCAATTTGAATACCCAATTTAGGATCTGCCAGGTTATTGAATGCTGTTTGGCTGTAACCAAGTGGGAGTTCAGGCCCAAAATCAACTCCTTTATTGGGTAGTTGGTGTCATGGCCTTCAGTATTCCAGTTGTTTAGGATTCATGGATGGGTGGGCAGATTGTGCCCCAGTTTCAGGAGCAGATCCCCATATTCTATCAGCAACAATTTGTACCTCATTCTGATTGACTTGGTTGCATATTTGTCAGTGATTTGGTTATGCTCCTCCCAGCTTGTTGCAGAAATTATTGCAGAATTACATGCTTCAACATCCCTCTGAATTTGGTCAGTCTCTTGGTCTGATCACTCAAATGACCACCCACCCTGGTGCACAGCCCAATTGCATAGTCACCAATAGTGGGGGGGCACCTTTTAGGGAGGTTATCCATGGGTGGTTTGCCATCCATTCATATATTGAGTGAGTGAGACTGGCTCTTGGAGGACTTGGGCTCTTGCCCAGTTTACACCCCATGCTAGGGTTGGGCAGCGCATGTGCATCTGTGTTAGCTTCAGAAATGACTTCCCCCATATGCACCAGGTGTGAGATTTGAAGTCCAGGAGGCCTATGCTTCCTTCATTCTTTGGTTTCAACAGGGCTTCCAGTGGTATTGGTGCCACCTTCACCTTGAACCACAGAAAAGTTTGGAGCATTGACCTGATTTTCTTCTCTAAGTTTGGGCTCATTGGCAGCATGTGAGCAACATACCATAGCTTTGAGAAGATGAAGATGTTTATTGCCTGCACTTTCTCCTCGAGGCATAGTCTAGCACTTTTCCAGCATGCCATTCAGATTGATAAGCTTGACAATACTTCTTGTTTGGTCTCCAGTATCACTGGTCCCTTGTCATTGAAGAGTATTCCAAGGTATCAGACTGTCTGGGAGCTCATAATTGGCATTGTGTCAGTTGGTGGGCTGAAGCTCAGGTTGCTGATCCTCATCACTGAGGTTTTTGCCAAATTGATTTTTGCATTTGATGTGAACTGATAGAGGTTTAATAGTTCCTCAGCACCCTGTAGGTCAGTCGAGGAGCTTATTCCTACTACTGTATCATCCACAAATTCTAGCATCTTCAGTGGCATTTGGTTAGGGTGGACTAAACCCTGGAGCTTTGTGTCTGCTGCTGCCAGTAGAATGTTGGCTGCAAAGTTGAAGAGTATTGGTGACATAGGGTCACCTTAGTGGAGACCTTGCCTGACAGGGATTTCATTGGTTGCACCATCTGCAACCATAACCTTCATTAACAGGCCTGAGTACAGCATCATTATCCATGCTTGAAATGTGTCAGGGATGCTGACCACCTTTAGTGCCTCGTGTAGGAATGACCATGCTACTTATCATATGCTTTTCATGTTAAGGAACATAAGGTATCCTTGTTTGATGTCCCTCATATCCTGGAGTATGCTCTGGACTGAACCAATGCTGTCCCATATACTACAGCCTTTGATGAAGCCGTGCTGGGAACTATGGAGCATGCGCGGTGCTGTTGCCATAAGATGATTAGATAGGATGCACATGAGCAGTTTATAATCAGCATTTGGTAGTGCAATCCAGGTGCCAGTTCCAAAGTTGGCATCTGAGGCCTTTTTTGTACAGAAGTACAATTCAGGTTTCATGGCCTCCCAAAATTTGTTTGCCATTGTGCAAACAGTGGTTAAAGAGGGCTTTGAGCTCCAGTGCAATGCAGTCTCAGAATATGCTGTATATTTCTGCACACATATTGTCAGGGCCTGGTGCTTTCATTCTTGGTGACTCCTTTAGCACCCTCTTAACTTCATTGATAGAGATTTTGGTGGATAGCTTGGCAACATCTTCCAGTGTACAGCCACCCAGTGCCAGCTTGGCCAGGTCAATAAGGGTTTTTGTCACCAATTTGCTCATTTCTCTTTGTCAGAAGAGATCGCCATAAAAAAGTTTGACCTCACACTTGATTGTTTAGGGTCTGATGATACTTCCCCTTCCGCTGTCTCCACTTCCCATACCCTAGCCTTAGTATAGATTTCCTTGAGGTGTTTCAGGCCCTCTTTGGTCATCATCCCCGCTAGGCTCTAATATTCTTAAGTTGCATTGGTCCATCTCTCTGAGTCTTGCTTCATCATTATGGCCCAATACTTTTTGTGTGTTGTTTGGTACTCACTCCACCAGTCTTTGCTGTCCCAGTGGGTAAGCCTCAGCCTTTCTAATTTAGACTTCAGTTGCTTCACGGTGGCTGTCTACTTGTAGAAGGTCACTTTTTTGAACTTCATACTATTGTGTTTCATTTTTGCTTTGATTTGGGTCCACCATTCTAGCAGGTCCAACTCTGAGCGTTGTCCAGATGCACTATCAGTCAATCCAGTCCCGCGTCAACCATTTGGCGCCATCCCATTCTTCAGCGTGGCTGGTGCCAGTTGCTACTCATGGTTCCTCAGAGGTTCATCAAGGTCAATCTCCACCTGAAGATCATGTAGTTACTTTCAGCATTTATGCTAACCTCACTGTTGGATGTCATCAGCCTGAGGTCTGATGATATGAGGATGTAATCTAAATGTGATCCTGACAGTGGGGATCCAGCGGTGTCATATGACCACTGCATTAGATTGGCTGGGTCATTGTCCTCTTTGTCAATCATTAGGCACATCCCCAATTTGACTAGGTAATTGAGCATCTTGTCAGCTTTACTATTGGGATGTTCTCTTGTTGGGTATGTATCCCAGCTCACATTCATCCAACAGTTCAGGTCACCTGCTATTATGGTCATTGCTTTGGATGGTACTTCCACTAAGAAATCCCAAAAATATGCTTTTTGTGGAGCTTTGGCAGGGTGTAGACTGCTACCACTCATATGCTCCTGCCAGTGTCTCTGTTTGTAGCTGTCACTATCAAGATCTTACCGGAATGAGTTTCTTCCAAAATTCTAAGTCTATTTTCTTGTCCATTGCAACTATCGCCATGTGGTCCATCCATAGAGCTTGTTAGCCTATCTGGTGGGACCATGGGTGGTTTTTCACGTTGCAGTTTGAGCTCAGCACCATTTCCTTTTGGTTACCAGCTTGTGTTTCTGAAATAAAGATTAGGTCAATATTATTATTAGTTTTTAAATAATGCATTTTCCTCCTCCTCATTTGTATGCTCACCATCCCCTGAGCATTTGTAATCACAATCCTCATTTCTGGCTGCCTGACCTACAGGTATGAGGTTTAGCGTTGTCTGGGTTGTGGATTGAGTCCCATACTGAGGTCTGGTTGGTTGATGGTGGTGGTGTTGATGGTTGGCAGGGTGCAATATTTGGTTTTGGGGTCAGTTGGTTGGGACTAAGATTATATTCCTAGGCATCCTGTGTACTGGGAATTTGGTCACCATCCCCATCTCCCTGTCAATGGTTAATGGGGATGGTTTTATAATTGGGTCTGGGTGCCCCTTGTTCCCTGCTGGCAGACTGGCAGATTCTCCCTCATCCATCAGCCAGATTCACACCCTTTGTTTGATTTACTGGCAGAACTCAATTTTTTAGTTGGTGATTGCCCAGCCAATTTTGTCAATTTTGTCACTCCTGCTAATTTTTTACCGGTCACCTCAGGTTTATTTGCCAATGACTTCCAATTCAATTTTGTATTCCCTTTAATCTTGTCAGTTTTTAATTTTGACTTGCTGAGATCCTGCATCCACCTTTGCTTGGGGGACTTCTTCAGGTTCACCTTCTGCCATCTTTCCTCCTCCCAGACCATCCATTCCACTTGGGTTGGACATTTCTCTGTTGATCTGGGGTCAGTTCCCTCATCCATTGCATAAGATTTGGGGTTCAGATTTATAAATGGTTTATCATCCATTTTAGGTCACTTTGCCAATTCCTGTTCCCATGCTTCTCTATGTGCCAGGTCCAATTCTTGTCACTGGCATTTCATATCTGCTACCTCCATTAAGTTGCGTGGAATCCATTCTCTGGCTTATGGGCAGAGGAAAGTCTTGGTACCCAACTTGGTGATTCCCCCAACGGGGTCATATTCATACTCCCATGTAGTTTTACCTTTATGATGGTGACTTTAACCATTGTGTGGCTGGTCTGGTAGCAGAACCAGCACACTTGTTTGGCATCCTCCTGTTTGACATATACTATCCTATTGAGGCCAGACAGTGGATAAATTTAGGTAAAGTAATTTTGTTTGGTTTCATCCAGGGTGCCAGTTTGTACAGCGCTTCCACTGTCAAGGGCAGAGGCACTTTGTGATATAGTCACCACTGGCTTGCCAAAATTCTTGTACTTCCCCATAGTATGACAATCTGGTCCAGATCACTTTGTGTACCCACTTCTGTTTGCAATCAGTGGGGAGATTTTGGAAGGTTACCCATCTTGCAGTTTGGTTGGCGTATCTGGTCAGCTCTGTTCACAGATAAACCCCCTTGTATTTGATACCAATTTTGAGGAGTTTCTTGTGTTCCAACTCGCCTGGGATCACTATATCTATATAGCCCCATTTGGGTACCCAGTGATGATCAAAGTCCCCTCTAGCTAGGACTTTGTCAAGTTCCTGAAAAATTGACAATATAAGGTCAGACCACTCTTTCTCCTTCACTAGTTGCAGGTGGATTCAGATAGCATCTTTTAGGTATGATTTTAGTGCCTGGCAATCTGTAAAGCCCTTGCTGATCAACTGACAGATGTATTCAATGTGGCTCCCTGCTCCATTCCAGGTGTTGTCTTAAGTATGCCTGACATGGAACTGTACAATTTGGTTTTTGTGCTTGGTTTGGGTACTTCAGCAGGGGTCTTTCCCTTCAAAATCCAACTTACTGATTTGTCAAGGCTGAATCCCCAGTTGAGAGATGCTTCAATCTGGCAAATGCTGATACCTCAGTGGTTGATACTTCTAGCCATTTGAGCTCCAATCTCTAGGCTCTGCCACTCTAGGGCATCTGATGTCAAGAACCCCAGTTGGTACCACTTAAGGGCGGATTCTGGGCCACACATTGGGTGGAGGTATTGTTGAAGGACCTCCAACATAATCAAGCTACGCTGGCACCAGTCCCTTACTATAATACTATTCCAGCCCCCATCTGTATTTACCCATGCCATGTCTGCCAGAACACCTGCTTTACTCCATTAGAATGCTTCTGAGGGGGTAAAGCCTTCAGTGGCGTATGGGGCTGCTAGCATTAGTTCTGGGAAGGATTGCTTCCAATCCCAGATAGTTTCAATGTAGATCCCCACTTTGAGCCATTCTTGGCCCAAGTCTGGGGGTCATGACCCCTTTCGTCACTGTTGCCACCTGTGGTGAAATTTCATATTCCATCCATGGTTAGTGTGATTGGGGAGTGAACCCCGCTGCATCCCAGTCTACAGCTTTGGCAATTGTTGTGGCATCACGCCAGATTTTCCACTTTTCAATTGGGAATAGTTGGCCTCTAAGAGTTTTGTGAATTGGTTTAGTCACCCCCAGCTCTGCCCATTTGTGCACTAGGCCCATACTGGCCCCCACTTGGAACCAGTATTTTACCTCCATCAGTGTGAATCTGTTGGCAGACCAGTTGATGGCCTCTTCCAGTGACCAATTCTAAAAGGGTCCCCTTCCACCGCCTTTTCCTTTGTCCAGCCTGCTTTCATCAGGTCTGATGCGGTGGCTGGTGGAATTTGGGTGTATGACCAGTGTAAGGCCTCAGTTGCCTTGAACCCAGCCATGATCCACAGTAGTGCCTCCTCTGGGGAGAAAGTAATGTTATACCATTCCAGTGCCATGTCCACTAGAATGGAGTGTTGGGCCCATTTGAGAGCCATAGATGCATTCAGGAATCATTTTGCATACTTGGCTAAGTCTGTTGGGTTGAGGCCCAAGCTCCTGATGGCTTAAGCAAATTGTGCTGTAATTTTCATGTACCAATGACGTTATTGTGGAGGTCAACCCCAAAGACAAGGCTGGGCGCCAAAAAGCCCAAAAGGTGAAACTTCAGGCCCTTTTGGACCTGAAGCATACCATGGACCAGTGCTGGGTGCAGGCCAGGTATGCTCAGGTTGGCCTGGAGGAGGAACCTAGGGCCCAGCCTTGCAGCAAGGCATTTGCGTTAAAATGAACTATTTACCAAATTAAGGTGGGTGGTTTGGTGTGCTTAGTTTTGGAACAAGGGTTCAAAACCCATTCCTGCTATGAAATAACGCGCTCAGGTCAAATCCAACTTCAGTCAATAACTCGAGTGAAGTCAGTTTCAGCCTATTTTACTAACTTGGATGGAAGTATCGCCCTATTGGCGAGTCACTGCTTGGGCCCACTGTGGCATAACCCCAATTTCCCCATCCAAGCTTAAATAAATTTTCCTCTGACCAACATTCCTTGTTGGTCATCTTTCCATTTAAATAAAACCCCATTTTTGTACATTTTTATGTTATTTCCAGTAAACCTGTGCGTGGACCTTCTCAAGGAGGTCTCATAATATATTAACCAGTTGATTGTAACAGCAGTAAGACCTTCTTTTGGTGCTCCATTGGGCCACCCAGGTTCCCTCCAACCTGTGCCGCCCCCTACTTCTCCCACCCAGCACCCCATTGTTTCCATTGAAGGTTTACCACTGTGGATAACCACTTTTGCAGTTAGCTGCTCCAGCTCCAGCACCATCTGCAGGGCACTAGCAGCTGCCTTATATTGGCTGGTTTCCTGGTGTTGGACTTGTGCAATCTGCACCACCACACTGGGAAACGGAGAGTTACAGATACTCTCCTGACATTAGATGACCAACCACCTTTTCCTATGTGCTTGAACTTTTTCCACGTGGAACTTTTCCAAAGTGGAAACAGTGGCTGTCAGCTGTAGGCTCCAGCTGTCATTAGCCACACCACTGTTTCCTCATTTTCCAGAAGGTTGGAGCAACTTGGCGTTATTTTGGTTGCCTCCAACTGAAAAATTATCCACCCTTCATGTTCATACCTGGTGGAGTTGGACACTTCAATGTCTGAAAGTTGTGATTTCCCAACTTTCCACCAAAATTACTAGATTTCATTCCGAGAAACAAATTTTCCATCACCAGTGCATTCAGACAATGCCGGCGGAATCAGTGCAGATGGGTCTGGTGGTTTTGGCCTTGGATACCATTGGGCATTCCATCACAGTTTCAGAGTTAGGGTCATTTGCATCTAAAAATGCGTTTTATAATTAAACCCTGGCCTCTATCTCTGAACCTTTTGTTTGGTCATATGGCTTGGATGAGGACTCTATTTCTGTGTATCAAATTACCCCTGAGAACCCACGGTTGACCTCTACCATGATCCTGGGCACTCAGGAGGTGGAGAAGGAACTTTGTTTCAGATATAATCAAGTATATGCACCTGCAGAAGGCGTGGTGGGTTATGTGGCCTTAGTAATAAGAGTGGCCAAATATCCCACCCCTTTTTTTGATTCCTAAACCCATTCTGTGTGAAGGCTTGAGCTAGATAATGAGAACTTTGGTGAAGTGTTGTCATTTTCTCTCATAAATAAAAACCATTCCAGGTATTTTTTATTGACTACCACCCTCTCCTCGCCTTTAGGGAAACTTACCACTACTATTTTGGTGGATACTGGCGCTACTGGAAACTATATGGACCAGTACTTAGCTAACTACCTTGGGCTGAGTTACTTGCCAGGTGATGTGGTTAGAGGAGGGGCATCCCAAGGTATTCCCACTCTGAAGATCATTGTAACAGTGGATTATCAGGTTGGCAAGTACCACTTGTCTGATCACTTCAATGCAATCAAAAACCTCCTGTTCTCTATCATTTTGGGTGTGGAGTGGTGGTGGAAGGTTGACGTTAGAACTAACCTGAAGGAGAATACCTTGTCTCTCACCATGAAGAATGATTGCACATTTGTTGTGCCTTTGTCCAAAGAAAACGCCCCAGGCGACTTGCCCCACTGGCCCCACTGTATCCCTTGTATCCTTGCCTCAATGCAGAAGCCCTCAGTGGAAATCCTTATACCTTCTTGCTTGGAGGGTTTGGAATCTTCTTTTGATGCAGCATCTGCCAATGCACTCCCTGAGCACTCTGAGTTTGATTGTGACTTCAAGCTCATGGTGAATCTAGTGCATATCTCTTCTTCTATTTACCCTTTAACTGTCCAGGAGGAAGAGGCGTTGGACGTGTGGGTGAAGGAACAGTTAGCCAAGGGTGCAATTTTTCAGTGTACCTCCCCTGTATGCTCCCCCTTACTCTTTGTGGAGAAGTCTGATGGTACCTTACGCCCCTGCATAGACTATGGTAACCTTAACAATGTTACTGTACCAGACCTCCATCCCATCCCTTTGGATTCACAGATTGCACGTTATGTGGAGAAGGCAAAGGTCTTTTCCAAGTTGGATTGCCTCAACGCGTTCAATCAGATTTAGATTAAAAAGGGACAAGAGTGGTTGACCGCATTCTGTACCCAAAAAGGGATCTTCCAGTTTCTGTCATGCCCTTTGGGCTTAAAAATGCTCCTGCTATCTTCCAACGCCGCATTGATGCAGCGTTGGGGGACCTGTTAGGGGTATGTGCGGTCACTTACATGGATGATAACCTGGCGTTTTCCCCTGATCAGAAATCCCATGCAGGTCACCTTTGGCAGGTGGTGGAGCAGTTAAAGGCAGCCAGCCTTACATTGAAAATATCAAAGTGTGAGTTCTTTAAGTCCCAGGTCACATTTCTGGGCAACGTTGTGTTTGACCAAGGACACATGATAACTCCAGACAAGGAGAAGGTGATTTGTGAGTAGCCCACTCCAACGTCAGTAAAGAAGTTGAGAAGTTTTTTGGGGATGTGTACATTCTTTAAGAAGTTCACCCCAAACCTTTCTGAAGTTGCCGCGCCTTTGTATAAGGCGAGTGGGGCAAAAGTACTACAGTGGTCTTCCATTTTGGAGGACGCCTTCCAAGCAGTAAAGTGTACATTGCTATCCACTTATGTTCTTTGCCATGTTGACCCAAAGAAAGAGATTATTGTTGCTTCAGATGCCTCCAACTTTGCCATAGCGGCAGCCCTATTACAAGTAGGTGAAGATGGAATATAGCATCCAGTGGGATATTTTTCTAGGAAGATGTCTTTGACAGAGTTGAATTACGCCGTTTATGACAAGGAGTTACTAGCAGTGGTGGAGGCATTGACTTATTGGTGTCAACACTTGCATGGCTCTACCCAACCATTCCGTGTACGTACAGACCACTGTGCCTTGCTGTACTACCGTGCACCTCATATCCTAACCCCACAGCAAACCCAGTGGCATGAGACCCTTGCCCAATTTGTGTTTTCTTATGAGTTCACCAAGGGCAAGGAGAATGGGTTGGCAGATGCCTTAAGCCGCAACCCTGCCCTAGCTCCTGATCCCAAGGAGGTGGAGATGCACAATACCCAGTTGATAATTCTGCCATGTCAGATTACATCCCCACTTCCCACTCCCTTGGCCAAGAAGCCAGCTCTGGCTCCTCTAGAAAATGCAGAGAAATATGGTATGTTCAGAAAGGTGGTCTTTTATCAGCCATTGTCAGCTGAATATACTATGGTCCTTGCAAAGAGCGCCATGAATCAGGAGGATATTGCCAGAGGTTATCATGTGAAGGATGAGATGGTGTGGTTCCAGGGGCACTTATGGGTTCCTGCTAGACCACCTCACCTGGAAATCATCCAGGACCAATATGATGGAATCACTGTTGGTCATCCAGAAAAGGCGAAGACCCTTGAGCTTATCCACTGCACTTACAATTGGAAGGGATTAGCCACTCAGGTAGGCCAGTACTGTAAAGAGTGCCTAGTCTGCAACCAAATAAATCTGAATTGGCAGCCTCTCGCAGGGTTGTTGGTACCAGTCCAAAAGGCTGAGGGCCCTTGGACTTCCCTATCAGTTGATTTCATTGTGGAGTTACCTAATTTGATGGCTATGATGCTATCATGGTGGTGGTGGACCATTTTATGAAGTTCACCCACTTTATCCCTTGCCAGACCACAGTCACCGCAGCAGAGATGGCTAGACTGTTCATTACCCATGTGTTCACCCTTCATGGGGTCCCTCAGGAAATAGTTAGTTATTGGGGTCCTCAGTTTACCTTTGTCTTTTGAGAGGAGTTGTGTAAGACTCTGCAAATCCGCCCTTGCCATTCAACTGCCTATCACCCCCAATTGGATGGGCAGATGGAACGAGTGAATCAGTGCCTTGAACAGTTCTTGCGGTGTTACATTGCCACAGATCATTTAGATTGGGTTTCTCATCTCCCTATGGCCCAATTTAGTTATAACACGTGCAACATGCATCAATTGGTTGTTCCCCCTTCTTTGCCAACTATGGCTTCAATCCTGCCTTCAACATGGAGCCTGCTTGTAAGTCCAAGGTGGAAGCAGTGGTGGACTTTGCAAAAATGATCAAGAAGGTCCACAAAGGGGTGAGCATGAATTTAGATGCAGCCATGCAGGCTTACAAGGAGAACGCAGATAGTAAGAGATGGGTTAGACTGGCATACAAAGAAGGAGATCTGGTGATGCTGGATGCAAAAAACATATCAATCAAGCAGCCATGCAAGAAGCTGAGACCTAAGAGGATTGGGCCTTACCGTGTTGTTAAGAAGGTGGGCCATGCCTCATACCAGTTGGATCTTTCCCCCTCATTTCATAGCTTTTCTGTCTTCCATGTGAGCAAGCTTACGTTGTTTGAGGGCTCCCCTCCAGAGATTCCTGAGGCATATCTTGTGGATGGGGTGCCAGAGTGGGAAGTGGAGGAGATTGTTGCCTCGCGTTGTGTAAAGAGAAGACTGGAGTACCTGGTGTCATGGAAGGGGTTTGATGTGGCAGAGAACAGTTGGGTTCCTGTGCAGGATTGCACCCATGCCCAAGAATTGATAGAGGCTTCCACCAGCGTTTCCCCCAGGCCGCTGGCTCACAGTCACCCCCAATCATTGCTGCTATGAAGTTGGCCCCCGCTCACAAGAACTTCTCCCTTGCTCATGCCCCTGGAGGGGGGGGTGGAGCCCCTCAGGGAGGAGAGGGTAATGTCATGTACCAATGATGTTATTGTGGGGGTCAACCCCAAAGACAAGGCTGGGTGCCAAAAAGCCCAAAAGGTGAAACTTCAGGCCCTTTTGGACCTGAAGCATACTGTGGACCAGCACTGGGTGCAGGCCAGGTATGCTCAGGTTGGCCTGGAGGAGGAACTTAGGGCCCAGCCTTGAAGCAAGGCATTTACATTAAAATGAACTATTTATTAAATTAAGGTGGATGGTTTGGTGTGCTTAGTTTTGGAACAAGGGTTCAAAACCCATTCCTGCTATGAAATAACGCGCTCAGGTCAAATTCAACTTCAGTTGATAACTTGAGTGAAGTCAGTTTCAGCCTATTTTACTAACTTGGATGGAAGTATCGCCCTATTGGTGAGTCACTGCTTGGGCCCACTGTGGCATAAACCCAATTTCCCTATCCAAGCTTAATTACATTTTCCTCTGACCAACATTCCTTGTTGGTCATCTTTCCATTTAAATAAAACCCCATTTTTGTACATTTTTATGTTATTTCCAGTAAACCTGTGCATGGACCTCCTCGAGGAGGTCTCATGATTTATTAACCAATTGATTGTAACAATGGTAAGACCTTCTTTTGGTGTTCCATTGGGCCACCCAGGTTCCCTCCAACCTGTGCCACCCCCTACTGCTCCCACCCAGCACCCCATTGTTTCCATTGAAGGTTTACCACTGTGGATAACCACTTTTGCAGTTAGCTGCTCCAGCTCCAGCACCATCTGTGGGGCACTAGCAGCTACCCTTATATCAGCTGGTTTCCTGGTGTTGGCCTTATACAATCTGTACCACCACACTGGGAAACAGAGAGTTACAGATACTCTCCTGACAGTAATACCCACCTTATTGTACTCCATCACATTTAATAGGTCAATGCCAGCCTCCATCCAGGCTTTTGCATCCACCAGTTTTAAATCTTTGCAGATTGCAGCCTCTATCACCTTATAGTCCACAGGGATTTTCATCCATTCCAGGGCACCTTCAGTTCAAACTTGGGATGCCTTGAATTGTACCACCATGTCAAACAAGATTTGGGTGTTAAGCCAGCATTTGGCCACTCTGACAGAAAATTTGTGGTCTTGCCATATAGCTGCAATAGCTGGCTTGATATCTTTAGAGACCCACTGAGCTGCTGTAGAGTATAGAAACTGGAGGGCCTCCCATTATTTGACCTTGCGGGTGGACATACCTCAGTGCACTAATATATCTGACTGGATTGGTATAAATTTTATTGGGGCCCTGGCCGCTGACTTGACCGCTGTCAGGGTTTCCACCCCTTCTGATAATACTTTTAGTTTTTTAGCTGAACTCTCTCAGGTTTCCAATCCCTCAGATTCAGTCCCCAATATAGTTTCACCCCCACCTTGGTTGGTCCCCAACAGATCATATTGGGTCAGCAATTGGCTATTTGGGATCAGCTGTTGATACATTATTGAGCTAGAGCCCCTGTCAGAATACCTTCATCAGGGATTGTGCTCAATTGTATATTGGCTATTCCGCCTGATGAGTTACTCATGCTACCAAATTGATTTTGGTCAGGGACCATTTGCCCCCCTGACTGGGCCTTTTCAGAATTGGAGCCCAACTTGTTTTTCACTCGAATACCCTGAGTAGATTTGGTAAGTTTCTCCATGTCAGCAGAAAACTTTTTATAGCTTGGCTCTGTTAGTTTGAGCTACCAATTTTTGTCATTCAAATTTGAGTCAGTTTCAGATCCTACCAATACTTCATCTAGGTTTTTTATTTTATTGGCAATAATTTTTTCACCCTGTGAGGCCCCAATCCCCTCTGTTGATTGAAGTTCAATGGGGAATATTCCTGACTCTGCTGTTCTCAGCATCTGGCCTTGCTCCTGGAAGGTTGCTCTTGTCATCTGGGTGTCGGTGGTCATTGATCCTAGGGAGTTGACCCTATGACCTGTTGACACATTCACATGTTTTGTCATTGTTCATGTTGCCAGATTGTTACTTGATATACACATGTTAAATTGCCCTTCCCCATTTCTAGTCATATCGGGGTTTGGGCCAGCGGGAAGGTCATTAGATGATATATCCATTGTAGCACCCTTTGTATTATTATTAAAATTAATATTGGTGCAGGCAAGTCATCCATTTCTATGTGCTGCACACAGATGGGTGGATTGACTTCCCTATGCTTGGGTGGTTGGCCTTTGTTCACTGCTCTATATAATTGCAGTACGCTCTGGCAGTTGGTTGCTCTCTCAATTCTTGTTCAGTTCACTTTTTGCTTTTAAAAGTGATATTTGTGAGAGAGAGAGTTGAGAGCCGATTATGCTAGAGGAGGTATTTTTAAAATCAATTGGACTTTTGATTCAAAGTTTTGATTTAGATAAACTTGTTAAATGCCCGAATGACTACTAACCACTTAACAAAACCATTTAAAATATCAAATCAGCTGAATATCAAACTGCTCAGCTGTAACAATATAGCGAATATCATCGAAGTATATATAGGATTTTCACTTGTTACATATAAAACTTTTTATTTAACTATATTTTTCCCATGTTTTAATAGTTATTCTGCTATTCGGGGCGGAGACAAATCCAACAAAGCAAAGATCATAAAAATTGGTCCAGCCGTTCTTGAGTTATAAATGGTGTAACTAACACGACTTTGTTTTATATATATAGATTGATAAATTGAATATCTGTGATTCTAGACACCTTAGCGAAGCACAGGTAAATCGGCTAGTAGAAGAATAATCATGTATGGGATTTTAGGATCAAATGGATTGAAGGGTGAAACGCTGTGACTAAACCGAACCAAATCCAGTAGTTTCAGGATAACGGTTAGAGGTTTTTGGTTGATTTGGTAAATCAAGTGGTTTTAACTGGTCGGTGGTTTTTAGTTGATTCGATAGATTCAACAGCTTTGCTATGCAATAGTAAGGCAGATAAGTGGTTGCCTATGCGTAGTGGTTCCTACTGCAATAAATTTTTTAAAAAAATGGTTTTGCTATGGAGTTTGGTAGTTTAGTTAAGTCGATAAATTCAATTACTTTTTACTTATCGACGGCCATCTATCAATATAGCTGTTTATTCGAGGTAGGGCCATCTACCAATTTAAAACCAAAATAATCAATTAAAATTATTTAATACAAGCCAGTAACCATTCATTTGCCCACCTTTCGAACTATGCGAATCAGCCATCCAAAAATTAAAATTTGAGCAACGCTGAGTTAAGCAATTTGTAGTTTATAATTGGTTATAGTTGTGGTTATAGCTGCTTCGATATGAAAAGCCATACATCTTAACTCTGCTCGCGTAACCCACATTTTGCTTTTTGGATGGCTGATTCGCATAGTTCGAAAGGTGGGCAAATGAATGGTTACTGGCTTGTATTAATGAATTCTAAATATCCGTAGGAAAACCCCATCAAAGGTGACACATCTCGCGTAAACTCCAGTCACGACGCACAAGCCTAGCTTCTCTTATCTAAAAGATTTATACCAATTTGAAGTATCCTTGCATAAACATCAGCACAAACTGACGATATGGGCATCCCCAAGATGTTTAGATGGCTGAGCGAGCGATATCCGCTATGCTCGCAATTGATAGGGGGATAACATTCCCGAATTTGGTAATGGGCGTTGCTTGCCTAATATTTTGCTCTATGCCTGTTTGGTAGGTCCCTTATAACTTGCTTAATTTAGATAATTTGTATCTCGACATGAATGGGATAATTCACAACGCTACTCATGCGAATAAAGGTTCGCACCAACTCCTGAGCGACAAAGTCATGTTTACTGCTATCTTTGCTTATATTGAGAACTTGTTTGATATTATTAAGCCCAAGAAACTGATATACATGGCGGTAGATGGTAAAGTTACGCTTTGTATTTTATCTTTCAAATTACGCTCTATATTTTATCTTTCAGTTTGCGTTTATACCAAGCCGTGATATTTATCTAAAGGCCGCAGCCCTTGACTTATGGGTTTTGTGCTATAAACCCTCCTTTTTGTTTTGCTTTGAGCTTAGTGTCCTTCTCTTGAGGTTATTTTAAGAATTTCTAGTTTGAGTATAAAACAAACTCTGCCACACTTGAAAAATGGCGATAAAATTTATTTGTACCTTTATGGAAGCTTAAGCACCGGAATTTTTGCAATCTATTTGTTTCGCCTCATTTTTTAATTTGATTCGTAAAGGAGTGGCGCCGCGAGCCAAAATGAACCAGCAGCGCGCGCGGCGATTCCGCACAGCCATGGACCGCGATAAGGAAGCTCGCGATGCAAAAAAGAAGGGCGTGTTTCTTAGTGAAGATGCCTTCGATTCAAATTGTATTACCCCTGGTAAGCATTAAAGTTTTATTCGGAAACTGATAGTTCATTTCAAATCTTGTGACATGATTTAATATTTTTAGGGACGGAGTTTATGGAGAAGCTCACGTCTCATCTCAAGTATTTCATCTACAAAAAGACCTCAGAGGATGAGAATTGGCAGAAGGTTGAAATTATTTTCTCCAGCCATGATGTTCCAGGGGAGGGTGAGCATAAAATTATGGAATACATCCGTTTAGCCAAGGCCCAGCCAGGTTATGATCCCAATTTACGTCATTGCCTTTATGGGCTTGATGCGGATCTCATTATGCTAGGCTTGCTTAGCCACGAACCACACTTTGCCTTGCTGCGCGAAGAGGTGGTTTTTGGCAAGCAAGCCGTTGCTCGACGGTAAACAAGCCAAGTGATGCCGACTGACAACTTGTAGCGAAAGCGGACCCCGATTCTTTCTTCTTCACCTTTCGCTAGTTCGAGAATATCTAGAATTGGATTTTGCGTTTGACCGTTCGCGGATGAAGTTTGAATACGACGTGGAGAGGGTGATCGATGACTTTGTCATGATGGTGATGTTTGTTGGCAACGATTTTTTGCCCCACCTGCCTGGGTTCAATATTGCCGAGGGGGTGCTGACGGAGCTCTTCCGCGCTTATTCCAAGTGGCTGACGACGGGGGACGGCTATATCAACGATGGCGGTGCCGTCAACTTCCTCCGCCTGGAGCAGTTCTTACGCTCTCTCGACAACCTTGAATACATGCAGTTCTTGTCGCTGGCGGGAAACGAAACGCTGCTTAAAGACGCACTCGGGGCGACCAAGCAGTTGACCCAATCTCAGCGTGAGATCGTTGAGAGGCTCCAAAAGGCGCACATGGGCCAGTTACCACCACGTGTGCCCATGCCGGATGTTAAGAGCTTCAAAGACATTATCTTCCTCAAGACTTTGGCTGGCGACCTTGGCCTTACGCTGCAGGAAGATTATGTGGCTAGCGAAGAAGATGGCGAGCCGCCTGCGCTTCAATACAGCGTTGTGGTTGGGAGTAGCGAGAGCGCCGAAGATAGCGCCACGGATGATGAACTCCACTTTCATACCAAAGCAAGTAAGACGCGGGATGTCGATGAGGTGTTTGATGATTACCTCGCCTGGCCAGTTCAAGACTTGGGCGCCGAGGAGAAGGATATCAGGAAAGCATCCTTCGAGTTCCAAAAGTGGCGGTCCAAGTACTACCGCAATAAGTTACACATCAAAACTGGGGATCAGTTGGAGCTGCAGGCTCTTGTCCAAGCCTACGCTGAAGGTATCCAGTGGGTCATGGACTACTATTTCCGTGGGATTCCGTCCTGGGGTTGGTTTTACCCCTACCATTACGCCCCACTGCTAAGTGATTTGGCTGGACTCCCCGAAGTCAAGATTGAGTTTGAAATGGGGGCTCCATTTAAGCCCTTTGAGCAGCTGATGGGAGTGCTTCCAGCGCGATCCTTGGCTTTGGTGCCGCCCGCTTACCGCCCGCTGATGACCAACCCTAGTTCCAGTATAATTGACTTCTATCCCCTCGAGTTTGCTACCGATGCCGATGGGAAAAAGGCTGATTGGGAAGCCGTTGTTCTCATCCCCTTCATCGACCAGAGGAGGCTGCTATCAGCCATGGCAGCACAGGACCATCTTCTTTCTGAACAGGAGCATCGACGGAATACGTTTGGTGACCCTTTAAGGTTCCGGAATCGTTATGATTTGGTTCCTGTCCTCATCCCCTCCACTCTTCCTGGCCACTTTCCAGATGTCAAATCAAAGTGTGTTTGTTCCATTTACCGCCACCCCAGGGGGCCAGCTGGTGGGTTTAAATTGGGTCTGTGCCCTGGGGTGCGGTTGGGTATTGATGCTCCAGCTGGGTTCCCATCCCTTCGCACTCTTCCTGTGACCACCTTTATGGGCAAGGGGGTCCAAGTTTTTGAACGGCCTAGCTGCAACAGGAGCCTCTGCCTTAAGGTTGCTTCCAATGCTGTTAAACCTGAAGACCTGGCACCCAATATCGGCAAGGTTGTATACGTGGGCTACCCCTTCCTCCACGAAGCCAAAGTGATGCGGGTGGAGCTTGAGACTGGTTTTTATCATGCCGATGGGTTCACTCAAACTGACGGGCTTAGTTTTAAGAAGACGGCCGCCAGTTTAGCCACCCTTCTTCGGACTCGTCAGGGGGTGGAGGTCGACATCGATGCCTTGTATCATGTCGCACCCTTCACTGCCCTCTTTCGGAATCTGGATGGTTCTTTGACAAAGCGCTTTGGAGAGGACTTGGAGTTGATGGCCACCTACCCAGTTAGCATGTCAGTCTCTTTTACTAGGATTGAGGACCCGCGGTTTCGTGAGTCCCCGCCTATGCCTTTGGATAAGGAGTTCCCCATCCATTCTCGGGTATTTTTCCTTGGGGATAGCTACTATGGTTGCCCAGGCCGTGTTGATAAGCATAATCTGGGGGCCCCAGAGTCGCTGACCTTGAAGCTGGTCCTGTACCCTGAACCTCAAAACCTGGGGCTGGAGCTGGCCCGAATGCATCGTGCATCCACCCAGTACCTTTCTCTGCGTGACCTTAGCAAGCAGTTGCGATGCAGCCCCTCAGCGCTTTCCCGCATCACCTCCTCCATCAAGTTGCAACTGCTGAACGGCAAGGGCGCCAATGTTTACAACGTTGGGCTGGGCCTCAAGTTCGAGGCCAAGGGCGAGATGGTTGTGGAGTGCTGTCGACGTGGTCCTAAGGGTTGGGAGTTTGCACCTCGTGGCTGTGCTCTCATCACAGCCTTTGCCCGCACCTTCCCTGACCTTATGAAGTACCTTAGCAGGGAGGAGTATACACCCATGATTCCTGCAGATGCGGTTTACCCTGACAACGCTCTTGCCAAGGTTGAGGAGATCCGTGCCTGGCTTAAGGAGCGGGGCGTTGGTAAGTTCCGCCTGGCGCCGGTTGGCTCCGAAACGCTTGATCAATCTATTGTAAGCCGCATCCAGGCTCACTGGGATGGTTTCCACACCAAACCACTAAAGCTTACCGTGTTCACCGTTGACCGCGCTCCTCGTGCAGTAGTGCTACATTGGTTACTCGTTTAACCTTAATTAGGCGGTGCTTTCACCATCCATGGCGGGTATGCAGTTGGGTCGCCAAACCTTTGAACTCGGACAGCGCGTCATTAGCGTTAGTGAGGCCTCCAGGGCGCCCCTTGGTGCCAAAGGCACTGTGATTGGCAAAGAGGCCAACCAACTGGAGATCTTGTTTGACCGCACCTTTGCTGCTGGGACTGAGCTTGGTGGAAGGTATTTGGTCTATTGAAGCTTAAGCTTAAATTAGATGCGCTGCTCACCGAGGCTTATGGATCGCCTCTGACACTGTACTCAACCTCGATTCCCCCCAGCTTACTCAATCGCGCATCAAGTCTTTTCTGGCCCGCGATTTGACTCGGGTTAAAGCTTTATCGCATCAGACCAGATTCTCTGGGGCGGCTACATCGCTCACCCCACCTACACCACTCTCGCCCAAATCAAGAGCTAAACCTCAGTCTGTTAGTTGTGTGCAACCTCAAATCCTTACCCGAAAGCCCCAAGTTACTAATCAGACACCTAATTCTCGTAGCCCAGATTCTTCAAATTTCCATGAGCTCCCTTGATCATTCTGATTGGTCAGTACGTCTTTATTGTTAAATGGTATAAATTTTTGTTTTTAGGTTATTAACTGCTACAGTTCTATAATTTGGCTTATAGGGTGATTATAGATACATACATTTTAATTTCTTTGCAATGAAATCTCTAAGGGAAGTTAAATAAAATGCAAATTAGAATTTGTTGGACCTGTTTAGGACACTAGCTTAGGGCTATAATGGATTTTCATTCGAGAAATCTTATTACATAAGTTTGAGTGATTGAATACCAATCATTAATAAGCATACGAATATTGGCCATAAAATTAGCATATAATTATAAGTACTTCCTATATACACAAACTATTAGTTTTAATACTTATTCAATGAAAAATGGTATCTTGACAAAAATTGGTGTCAAACTTTTTAAAACTGTCATCGGGACTCTAAGCTTAAGGGGCCATTTTTTCGAAGGCTAAAAGTTCACTTTAAATTTACTAAAATCATAACGTAATGGCATACGTAGCCTTTCGATTATCTTCTTGTTAATATAGAGGAACACTAAATCATTGTGTCGTTTAAAAAGAACCTCAAACACTTTAAATTATATGGATGTGAAATAAATCAAGGATAGAATAGGAGGGCCAATCAATCAAAATGAAAGGTAAAATGAATTAACAGTTTAATTTAACATGACTCATATAATGGTTGTGGCAATCAGGTCATCAACACAATCTCCCAGATTTAGGTTAGGCACACGTGATGCTTTCACAACAGCAGACTTGATGAAAGTCTTCCTCTTGAAGATGACTCAAACTGTTTCATTCTTCCTTGAACTCAGTAGTGACCTGTACAACCTCTTGGTTAACCCTTTCAATGATTCGACGCATATATGCGTCCAAAAAATGGGGGTGATGTAAATCTAAAAACGCATATATGCGTCCAAAAACCGAGTGGTATGTAGATCTAAAAACGCATATATGTGTTCAAAAATCGAGGGGTATGTAAATCTAAAAACGCATAAATGCGTCCAATTAAAATAAGATTTATATAGATTTATTTTAAAATTCATCGAATATTTGTGTTACGACAGACCAAAATGAGCTTAAAAAGTGTGAACATCGGCTAAGAAATTCGTGCCAAATTTAAGGCCAAAAAATGGATGATTTTTTTAAAAAATCATTGAAAGGGTTAAATTGCTCTCCTATAACTAACTCTTTTATTGAGCTAATCCTTCTATAATATATATATATAAAAGCAATGAGCGCACAACAAAATTCTAAAATTTACTAATTTTTATTGAGTTTTTATACCCAAAGGCAAATAAACCAAGCATGTAACAACAGCTGAAAATGATCAATTCTCAGGGTTTAAACTAATTGGTAAGCTTTAAACATGACAATTTTACAATACTCATTTTCCACATTTAAATCTTTTTTAAATGACTTCTTTTTAATCCTATCTGGCATTTTCATTAAACATATTATACTTAAACCATCGGTATGACCCTTGTTAGTTGAATGATCCTCTTTTTATGTCCACAGAGGTGTTCTTAATCACCATATAATTTTTTAAGGGCACCTCTTTTTAGAGATCAGTGACCATATTACTAGACTCATTGCATCTAATAAGCATGCAAAATCCATTATCCTATGATACAAAATCTTCCAATCCATTGTCATTTTTATGATTTAATCCTGTTTTTTTACAAATCTAATTTATTATACTTTTTTACAATTTATTTTATTTTCCTTGCCATAGATCTTCATCACTGTAATTTTTTACAATTCAATCTGTTATCCTTTGGCTTACTTAAATTGTTGTTAACCATTAAATAACTTCACTAGTACTCTTCTGATCTTGATGCATCAGTGATCTCATGGGTCTCAGGGTCTTTCCAAGGCCTTGCTGGCTATTGTCTTTGGTTCCTTCTCTATGCAAGTAATTAACAACTATATAGCTCCTGACTCTGCAACAGTAGTGTGAGAAAAGCTCAAAAAAGAGTTTGACTCCTTATCCATGAAATGACCCATTCAGAAATCCCAAATTTATTTATTACTAATTATGTTCCTAATTCTATAGTTGCCTAGGAAAATGGTTAAGTCTTTCTTAACATAGCTAATAATGAAGTTAATTTAGCAATTTAGATCCCCATTATAGCTTTATTCAATCTAACATTCCTGATAATAGAGGCCTTTATATGCTCCCTGACTGCTGCAATAATTTAACAGCTGATCATAAAGTCAGAGGATGTAACAGTAATATATTAGCCAAAAAAAGCATGCACCTGACATCACAAATGATGCTCTAAAGGAAACCCCTTTTATCTTTAGGTTCACCTGCAAATGATAGCTAAATTACTTTTACTCCATTCAAGATAGTTTCCCCATCTGATCACCACCATCTAATGAGTGAGTTAATATATTAGAAAGCAGTACAATACCCCTCAGCTATCAATGGCACAGAACAGGCCACACAGATAGCTGCAAGAGCCATGGTAGCCTCAGGAGCCAAAGTCAATCTCAAAACAGCAAAGAACAATATGAAGACTTGGAGCTTAACAGTATAATTTTTTTAGAAACAACCAAGATCAGTCAGAGACCAGGTATTTTTGGCTCCACTGACCCTAAAACCAAGTTAAAAATACAGTTTTTATTTTATAAAGAGATCAAGAGAACATTATCAAATTTTCTTCAAACAACTCAAATTTTCCATTTACTATATATACCTCAGATAAAATCTAAAAAACTTCTCAAAGAGTAACCTTTTATTGTTGTTTTATTTGGTGCTAATAAGGCCAAATACCAGATAAATTACTTTAGAAGATTTGGCCTAGCCTGACTGTTGGGATGTTAACTAGATTATGCTTATTTCAATATGTTCCAAAATAGTATTCTAATTATTCAGATGTGATTACCAAATTACTACCTATTTTAATGATTTTAGACTTACATATGGAAAGTTCCAAATTAGCTTTAATTTTAATCAATCATTAAAATATAGTTAGTTTGATAAATAGAATTATTGAAAAGTATTGTTCCTAATGCTCTATCTTTTAATGTTATTATATCTTGCAGATGCAATCACTGCAACTTATGAAAAAATAAGCTCCAGCCCAATAGTATAAAATTTTTATTAGTAAATGCCTAGATTGTATATTAAAAGAAATTGAGGTGTGTCAACCTTAGGACAAATATACCACACCAATATTTTTTTATAGCCAATATGTGTTTTGAACATGTATTGAACAAAACCTGCACTAGAATGGAAGCAGAAATTACCCTGCCAGGCTAAACATTCTTTAGATTGCATATTACATTCAGCAAATTGATGTGAGTAATAATTGATAGGTGGGATTTTATTTTGCCATTTGTCATCTAGATATCTATCCACTAGTTTCCCTTTAGAACACTTTAATTTCTATACTAGGTTTTACTAGCAGTTTTTATTACTTTATTGTTATGCTGTGTTTGACTAAGACATACAAGATCTTAAAATTTTTGGTTTATATTTTGCTTCCTTTGTTAAACATGGAGCATTTTATATTAAAACCCTCTTAAGTTTGTGCAGTTGCCACTTTTTAACAAGACATGCTCTTTAAAAAGGCTTCAGAGCCAAATTATCACATGGCAAGTAGTCCAAATAATAGATAGTGTTAAGTAAGGTTATAGCAATGCTTACTTTAAGATATGAGTGCCTGATGTTTTTATAAAATGTAAGAACAGATTACAGTATGATTAGAACTTTCAGAAAAAATGACAAAATCTGTTAACTGACCAAGGCATTAGAAGAGACCCTTAAAAACTGGAAATGAAAAATTGGAAGTTAAATGTTAAAAATGATGTTAAATATGAGGTTTTCTCACTTTATAATTTAATTCTGCGCATATAATTAAGAATTTTGGCCAAAAGATCCTCAAATTTAGCCAGTGTCTTATGGTATATCAACTGTTTGGAAGCTCACTAGGCTTATTTAAATAAATCTAACTCTTCTGGTCAACCTGAGGCTTAATTTTCCCTACAAATTTGAGAACTTCTACCTAGGCAGGCAAAGGTACAAGCTGAAGATTTCTGATTTAACAGCTTATTGACACACTTCAAGAAAAGTCTTTTATAAAAAATCAGATAAAAGAAATTAAGAAAAATATATCTCTATTAAAAAATTTTATTAGATGATAAATTTATTAGGCCAGGCGCTGGTAATTATTTCTCTAGGGCATCTCCTGGCCACATTTTGAGCACACAATTCCCACAAAACATTATTTTCCACCTCAGTTCAGCCCTTGAAAAAATATGACTAAAATCTATTGCTAGGACTATTAGTGGCAAAATACTCTCAGAATTGGGAAGGTTTTAGGAAAAAATTGCAATAAAAATGTCAAAATAATACTAAAATCAACCCAATTTGAGTTTCATCATAGAGTTGGCAAAATATGACTTCTGGGAAATTGGCATCAATTTCAAGTAAATGATGTACCCTAATAGGGATGTTAGCAGGCCTCTCTTGATAGCACTAGGTACTCCCATTCAGGTGGTCCATGTGCAAGTGCTATTGTGCTTATTGCAAGGATCAATATCTGAAATTTGTCATAGGAAGGGAAACTGATTGCAAAAATATAATGGAAATCTTATAGTTGTATTTGCCCTTAAGATTTTTGAGTTATTTTTAGGGATTGGTCAATAGACAATTCCTTAAACATATATGGTTGATATTATGCCCAATTAATTGGGACCAAATGTTGAGTTGTCATGAGTATACTTGACCCAATTTGAACTAAGGGTTAGCCCAATATGTTGAAAGAATAATTGACTTGAATTAATATTAGGATACTTGGCCCAAGCTGTTATAGCTGTAATTGGCCATAGTTGATTACTAGTGTAATTGGACCAAATTATAGTGAGGCTAATCTACCTGAAAAATGGTTGTCAAAGAGTTTCTTTTCAGGTCAATCACAAGAATCTAACAAATGTGGAGATCTTTTTCAGCATTATTATCTCTCTTTATTCACCTCTTTTTGTTAAACCTTAGTTTAGTTTTTGTAAAACCATTACCACTCATTGTCAGCTCTCTCCAGTTCACCTAAGTTGACAAGCTTGACATTCGCTGTCCCCTCATAGAAATGGGGTGATAGGCCTAGTGTTTTTCAGCCATTGCCAAATGGTGTCAGGTCTGGATCTGATATCCCTTCAGATACTTCAGGTCACTTTGTCCTACCTAAGGGCTTAGCTTTATACTCATCTACACTCAGGCGGTGCCTTATTTGCCCCTTGTGCTCCCCTGGAGCAACATGCAATTCAGCCTTCAGGTTAAATATGGCAAGTTGTTCCTGTATTCAGATAAAGATACTATTAAATTAGCACAGGGTGTCATGCAGCCTTCCAGCTTCATTGACTTCCACCCTTTCAAGGGTGTTTTGATCTTGGAATCTTGAGTGAATCTGATGCTGCTGTTGCAGCTACCATTCCCTTGGTATTCCAGAGTATCCCTCTACCAACTACTTGAACATATTTGCCCTCTGAGACCACTCTTAATGTTCAGTTTTCAGGCCTCCCTACCCACCTCCCTCAAAGACTTACACAATGAGCTATTGGCCAGATCGTTGGCATATGTTTCTAACCCCATCCTGCAATTTGTGGTTCCCAATGGAGCCACCTAAATTGTGGTCCCTCACACCTTCACAACCATACACCCAGTTTCACTGAATATTGCCTACTTATTTCCCCCTTGCACCATTATCTCTTCTTCTCCAGACCATCCTTTATGGGCACAAGTGTATGATGGGCGCACACCTGTCCCTCTGCTTTGAATTGGACCATTCAAAAAGCTGATGCCATTCCATTTCTCCTGTTCTTCAGCCCCACATACCTAACTCCACAAAGGATGTCCCCATCACTAACCTGATTACTTTCTTTGATTGGGAACCTTCCTCCCCCTCCTCCCCCAAGGTGGTAGCTGCTAGGCCTGCTTCTCCAAATCAGGAGCCCTGTCACTAAGCCTCTTCTCATAACCCAGCCAATCAGAAATCAGACTGGACCCCCAGTTATTTATATAACCTCCACCCAGCCACCCCCACTTCTCAACCTAATGCTGACAGTCCAATCATATTCAACCAAATTCTATAGAATCATTTGAAGAAAGTTATCATTTGGATAAATTTGTCCCCAAATTGGACAAATCCAAGGTTAAAGAGTACCTCAATGCCAATATGCAGCCTAATCCCCCTCTCACCATTATTTGCCTCACCCTGTTGCCACCAATTCTGAAGCAACCATTAATTTGCTTAAAAGCAGTTACATCCCCCCTAAGTGTATCCCAATTCATTAAGTGTCAAATATTTGCCCTCATAAATGTGAAGCCTCAACCTTTAGCTTTTAATGAAGATATTTATTTAGGCACTCTCAGCTTATATTTATTTTTTATCTATTAATGGATGCTATAATGGGCTTAAGACCCAAAATTAAAATTGATATTACTTTAAAATAGCATAAATGACTTATAACACTGAAATAATTTTTAAACAAATTTAATATAAATAACCATTGAAGTGCTTAACTAAACAATATTCCAGGCTGATATTTTCTCCAATTATAACTTTTAATAGTGTGAATTAATCTCCTTTTACTTTTATACACCATATCCCTAACTATGTTGTTGAGACTTCAGGGGAGCAACTCAAACCTGGCCCCTATTAATCAGGGACCCAAAGCCCCCAGCAAGTTAATAGGCCATTAAGGCCTTAAGTAAAACTAAAACTAAAAATGGAAAGAAGATAGAAGATAAATGGTAAAAAATATTAAAATGATCCTCAAGGTATTTATAGGGCCTCAATGGATTGGGAAAGGAAGAAATCAGGAGTGAGAAAGAGTTGGCATTGCTTGCAGAAGATAAATAAATATAAATAAATATATTACAAGGGGAGTGGGACCATCCTCAGCATAATTTGCCATTGGTCCTAAAATGGTAACTTGATTGGGGTGCAAGCACTGAAATGGATTTTGCTGCAGCCCAGTTTAGTTTCAACATCCTCAGCATTAGTCGCTGGTATCAAATTAAATAATTTAATTATTGGGGTCAATCCCCAAAACTTCAGATTGGGATCAACCCAAGTTAATGGGGAGCCCAATATGGCATCTACCTATAGGTGGGTCATGACCCCTAGTCAGGGCTTCCCCCAATAAAGGGAGAATCCTGAAAGAGCCCCTTTAAGCCTCAACTAGGAGTCAGAGCTAAGGTGGAGTTATTGGTGTAGAGCCAGCATTGGAATTGGCACCCAGCATCAGCACTGGGGCCAGCATCAGCACAGAAGCTGGCATTGTGAGGAGGTCCCAGCATTGGGGATGACACCCAGCATTGGTGCAGGGGCTGGCATTGGGAGGAGGTCCCAGTATCAGTGCTGGGGCCAGCATCAGCATAAGAGCTAGCATCAGGGATGACACCCCAGTAACCTGGGCTTGGTTGCTCAGGCTAGTTTCAGGGAGCATTAGCCCCCCTCACCCTGGCTTGCCCTCTTGGGTCATAGGCCAGGGACCACCCCTCCTCCTTCCTCCAATTAGCTCTCACTGAGATTCAGGGACCCCTGTAGTGAGTACCACTGTCAGGACTTTGGGGAGCAACTCCAACCCAGCCCCTATTAATCAGGGTCCCAAAGCCCCCATCAAGTTAATAGGCCATTAAGGCCTTAAGTAAAACTAAAAATGTAAAGTAGATAGGCAAGAAATGGTGAATTTATTAGAATGATCCTCAAGGTAATTATAGGAACTTGGAAGATTAGAAAAGGAAGGAATTGGGAGTGGGAAAGTGTTGGCATTGATTACCAAAGACGAAAAATATAAATAAATAATTCAAGGGGAGCGGGAACATCCTCAGCATAATTTGCCAGTGGTCCCAAAAGGGTAACTTGATTGGGGTGCAAGTACTGAAATGGATTTTGCTGAAGCCTGATTTAGTTTCAACATCCTCGGCATTAGTCACTGGTGTCAAATTAAATAATTTAATTATTGAGGCCAATCCCTGAAACTTTGGATTGGGCTCAACCCAAGTTAATGAGAATCCCAATCTGGCATCTGCCCATAGGCAGGTCATGACCCCTAGTTGGGGCTTCCCTTAATAAAAGGAGAATCCTGAAATATGCTTTATCTCATGACAGCCTTTTTCTGTTTTCTAATAACCTTTACCTTGTAAAATATCTAGGATAGTGAACCCTGATCTGTTCCTTAGGGTATGAGTTGATCCTGAGGGTTGATATCTGCACTGATAGCATACCCCCACAAATATTATAGATATACCTGATTATTAATTGAATAAGTACGCTTGACTTAATCTACTTTTTTAACATTTATTCCAAAATGCATTGATTAGTTCTATTTTATTTGAGGTGGGCTGACCTGAGGATGATACCACACTGATTAATGGGAAATTGAATGAATGGGAAAAGAGGATAAAATACAGAAAAACCTCCATGCATGGCGTATGATAGGCCAGAAACTCCATGGACTGCCTTTGCTATTTGCTATCTCAGTTTGGGGCATTGGTGCACAATGCCAACACAGTCATAATTGTCCTCTACCCAAAGTTCCTGTACTGGAATTGAACTCAGAGAGGCAGTGGTAGAGGTCCCTATTCTACCACTGGGGCATCCTCCCCTGCATTGATTAGTTCTTTAGCAGAGGAAAATCCCCACTAAGAAGAGCTATTTTGGTAATCTTTCTAGTGCTGATTATATTCTACTAGGAAGCCAAATGTGCTAGTTTTAGTTCATAATCATCAAGCTTCTAAAGGACTACTGGCCAACAAACTAGAAAATCCTAAAATTGGTGCTTTCTTCCAGGTGCTTCTAAAACTACCTGAAGATGTGCTACACAAAGGTTAAATAATTCCAGCGATAATAAGAATGTGAGTGTACACCAAAGGGTCCACTCAAGTAATTAAAATTCCTTGTTCTTCAATTAAATTAAATATGCCCAGTTCTACCAAAAAGTTCTATATGAAGTTACCTACCACCATGCAAAGCTCCCATTATTCTCAAAAAGGTAATCAAATCAACAATACATTTATTAATTGTACTGAGGGAGGATACCCAAGTGGTAGAGTATGGACCCTCTACCACTGCCTCCCGAGTTCGATCCCATTAATGGACTTTGGGTAGGGGACAATTTTGACTGTGTTGGTTTTGCGCGCCAATGCCCCAAACTGAGATAGCAAATAGCAAAGGTGGTCCATGGAGTTCCTGGCCTATCATACGCCGCACATGGAGGTTTTCCAGGTTTTATCCTCCTTTCCCATTTTCTTCACTTCCCTAATCGGTGCAGTACCATCCTCAGGTCAGCCCACCTCAAATAAAATTTAAAATTTATTAATTGTACTTTTACCTACCAAAAAGTTAAACAAGAAATCATTAAGATTAGATGTTAAGCTAACAATACAGCCTCAAAATTTGGATGTGCAGATTCAAGAACGCCTCCTTACATCAAAGTCTATGAGGTAATTGTTACAAGTAGGAATCAAATCAAACAATATAAAATGAGCAGGAAATCTATCTCTATTTTAAAGGATTAAATTAATTTGAACAACTAAAGTGCTTTGGCGCCCTCTCTGCTACACAGCACTGATGCACCTCATGGCCTTAGTAATGCCAAAGTTGAAGCCTCTGAACTTTATGGTACAGCGCCATCTCCAGTTCCATATACTGAAGCACTTCACTGCTCCAACACAAAAATTGAGCCACTAAAGCACAACAAGAAAATTTCAAGTTTATTTATGTATCTGAGCTAGAGCCTCTTAGTGAGATAAATGGAGCATTCAAACTAAATGACTGACTTTCCTTTTTGTTTCCAGATGACAAGGCTTACAACTTCTTAAATGTGCTAGATGAATTGAATGTTCCAAAGCCACATTTATCCTTGGTCAAGGCAACTTGAAAACCTCAAAAATTTACTTGGGCCAGCTGAACCAATTGCCCTCAAGATCAAATTACCCTCCATACCACTTTAACCTATTTTACCCCTTTTATTTATGAGCATCTATTTTACTAAAAGTTTAGGATTTTCACTCTATGTCAGAGAATTATTATTTTTTGACAAAACTCAATACAACTTAAAGATTTTAGAAGTTGCACCTAACTGCCTCTTTATAGTTACACAAAGCTGTGCCCCAAGTCTGTTGCCCATGAGTTGGTCAAACCTAGCACCAAACTTATTTTCTCTTGAAATTTATATGATTTATATTTCAACTACGCAATTTTCTATATAATAATCAGTCAAAGCAATAGAATTATTCATGAACTTCCAAGTCACCATCTTGAATTTGTGTGAGGCTGAAATAAAAAATCATCACCTTCATGTCAACTGGGCCAAACAACTCAAATATTTTCCTTATGCCATCTTGACTATTACTTATATCATTTCATTCCAGAAACTTCAATGTTCCCCCAAAATCTAAGCAAAATTGTAGCAAGTTATCAAAACCTACTCAGTAAAAATCCACTGCTTTATATAAGCTTATAACTCCAGTATTTGGATGGGCAGGATAATTTTCAATAAATTTAATCCTATCCACACATAATTATCACCAACTAAAACCAAACTACTTGATCTAAACCTTAATGTAAAGGCCTGTCATCACATTACCACGCCTTCCATTGCTCCTGAACTAATCCTCAAAGCTTCTAATAAAAATTCCAAAATTTATCATTGTGATGAATTTCTTCCTCCATTCTTTGAGCAGCTTTTGAGTTCAATCTCAAGATGGTCAAAGATATCCATACAGCTTTTTTATAAAGTTTATTGTCAGAATCACTTTCACCCCTATCTAATACATTGTTGCTTGCATCTGCCAGAAGTGTCAGAGTGCTATCTACACTCCTCTGTCCCTTGCCAACCTCAACTCTCAAGCTGGTGCTACTGATTATCTTGACAAGAACTTATACCAGATTGAGAATTGCAACGCTAAACTTTATGTTGGAATTAAGCCTAAACCAACTACCTTTTACCCTCACACTCAGTTCCTTCATTAAAACAACAAAACTAAGGCTGTTATCTTTAAATTTAAATTTTTAAATTTTATCTAAGGTGGGCTGACCTGGGGATGATACTGCACCAATTAGGGAAGTGAAGAAAATGAGAAAGGAGGATAAAACCCGAAAAACCTCCATGCATGGCATATGATAGGCCAGGAACTCCATGGACCACCTTTGCTATTTTCTATCTTGGTTTAAAGCATCGGTGCACAAAACCAACACAGTCAAAATTGTCCCCTACCCAAAGTCCATTACTGGGATCAAACTCGGGAGGCAGTGGTAGTAAGGCTGTTATTCTTAAGCTAATTGATTTAACTAAACATTGGGATCACCACCTCTACAATATCAATTTTTTAGGAGAATAAAATACTCTATCCTACCACTGACAGCCTACAGATTATGAGCTAAAACCCAACTTTCTTTAAGCTGACACTTAGCCCAACTATATTGGTCTATCACATCCAAATTATCTTTTGTAGTATTAGACCTTAACAAGGCTGGTTGACCCTGGTGAAATCATTATCACTCCATCAAGGATTGGAGGGGCAGTGACATAATTTTCTTTTATAGGTTTGAAGCCTCAACCTTAGGTGTTCTATGCGGATATTCATTTAGGCCCTCACAGCCTATATATTTATAATTAACCATTAATTAATTTTTCACTGTGCTTATAGCACAAAAATAATTTAAATTAATTTAAATAACATCAAACAAATTATAGTGCTAAAGTGCCATATAAAACAATCCCAGGTTAAAATTACCATTGAAGTGTTCAACTAGTAATCCTCCAGGATATTCCCTACTCCACTGTTAGTTTTCATTGTAGGTAACAATTCCCTATTTCAGCTTATCAAACCCTATTTTAAATATGTCTTATAATGATCACCTTTATCTGCTGCCTACTTCCCTTTATCCTGTAAAGGATCTAGGATATTGAATCCTGATCTTTTTAAGGTTATGTGACAATATTAAGGGTTAATCTTTGCTCTGAGAGCATACCACCTCAAATAAAATATATATTCCCAATTATTGACTAAATAAAGTACAATTAATCTATCTATTTTTAGTCAACTTTATCACCCAAAATGCATCAATTTCTGCCTTAGCAGAGGAAAGTTTTTGTTATGAAGAGACAAAGTGATAATCTCCATAATGATGAAATATTTTAATAAGAAGCTTCTGGTGCTAGTTAGACTCATAATCAACTAGCTTTCAGAGGAATACTGGCTAACAGACCAAAAAAATCCTTAAAAAATCAATATCAAATCCAGGTGCTAAATTAGATAAGGCCTTTCCACTCCTCCCACTAGCCTCACATTGCGCTAAAACCAGAAATGTGAATTTCTCTGCTACAACTACACTGCCAACAGAGTGGTCCTAAATGTTGTACTAGTCTCTCTAGTACTAAAAAAAATGTTGTACTAGTCTCAAGGTTTGAGCCACTCACCCACTTCAATAACCAAAATAGCAAACCAATTGCTAAACTCCCCACCACACACATAAAGGCTGAGAAAGCATTCACTACATATATCTATGACTGTCTCATAAGGAAGATCACAATGTCAGCCTTACTTTCCTACCTAAACCCCCAGTTTCCATAATTTCCCTTTGGCATGCTCTCAGCTTTGTGTGACTGCCTGTCCACCCCAGTTGAGCCCAAAAGGCCTCTAAATCCTCCTTTCTTTTCTATCATGGTCATATAGCAGTGTTAACTTCTAATTTTTTACTTTTTATGTTTTTTTGTGTCATTTCAAGTGGATCAATCCATCTTGCTTCATTTTTATAATTTATTTTTTTGCTTTTATGAGCTTTATTACTGTCCATTCCCTAATTAGCATACCCCAAATAAATTGATTTCTCATATAAGCATCCCATTCAAAAGTAGTTTAAGATACTCTCAAAAATATGATAAGCCTGAAAAACTGAAAGCCTTTATTCAAAAATGTTAACTTAAAATGGTTTATGGAGGCATGCTGTCATGGTTGGATGACATAATAGTAGAAACTGATGCTTGAGATAAGTTTGGGTGTCCGGTGGCCCAAAAGGTGAAACTTCA